>WNWK01017774.1:0-41608 GCA_009830355.1 Cherax destructor
AACCTGTACTCCCTGGAACGCAGGCGGGAGAGATATATTATTATATACACTTGGAAAATCCTAGAGGGATTAGTACCAAACTTGCACACGACTGTCACTCCCTACGAAAGCAAAAGACTCGGCAGACGATGTAACATCCCCTCAATGAAAAGCAGGGGTGCCACTAGCACGTTGAGAGTCAACACAATAAGTGTCAGGGGCCCAAGACTGTTCAACTGCCTCCCAGCATACATAAGGGGGATTACCAATAGACCCCTGGCTGTCTTCAAGCAGGCACTGGACAGGCACCTAAAGTCGGTGCCTGACCAGCCAGGCTGTGGTTCGTACGTTGGACTGCGTGCGGCCAACAGTAACAGTCTGGTTGATCAGGCTCTGATCCAACATGAGGCCTGGTCACAGACCGGGCCGCAGGGTAATAAGTATACAAGTAACAATATAAGTACATGAATAAGATGGACGTGCGAGGCTCGTGTAGCTCTATTTTTATGAAACTGAAGAAATCTGTTGTGCAGGCGAAACGTTTTGGCATATAATGATACCTAAACGTTGCCTATTTGTCTTATTCATCAGGAATAAGAATCATCTTAAGAGTCGTTTCTAGGAAGAATACTTAAAGTTATACAAATTCTTAGGATAGATAAACTGAGCTATTTTATGTTGCCAGAGTAACCAGGAAGTGCTTCATCCAGGACAAGAAGTTAACATGTACTACATCACTTGCCCCAGTCACTGACCAACCGAGCTTCGAGACATGGCTTAGGACTCGACGAGATACTTAGCATGCAAAACAACCACGGGGGTAGTTGAAAGATAGCTCTAGGCTAGAGCTCTAGCCAGAGTAATTCCCTTGAACACATCTACCTGGACTTCCTACTCATTTCTGTAACATTGCAAACTCCTGATGGTGTGTTGATTGTAACACGAAAGGCCTAGAGCTATCTTTCAACTCCCTCCGTGATTGTTTTGCATCTTGTGTCGCTTGTTCGCAATTTTTGCATACCTAGCACGCTGACTCGAGGAGGAAGTGTGGGCGTCTGGCTATGTCTAAGTAAAGGCCACCTGACCTCATTGAGAATATGATGTTCCCTTTTTCTCTTGGAGGAAACTTGCTTCTACTCTATGACCAGCCCAGATCTGGCCAATAAATTGAATAGATTTTTGGGAGCAGGGCTCATACTGCACAAGCCGTGGCATCCTCTCTATAAAGCAACAAGATACCTAGCAGCTTGTCCAGGGAAGACAACGCAAGTACCACAGCAAGCCACATTACCTGGCTTTCTTGGTCTTTTCTTAGTTAATAACCCTCCGGTGTTCATAATCCTTGGAAAGTCTTCTTCTTTATCCTTCCTACAACCCATCCGCAATTTCTTTCCTACCCTCGTCCCTTCCTACCTCTATCCCTTCCTCCAAGTAAATTTAAAGCCCATGGCAGCAGTTCTGAAAAAATTATACCCACTGGTGTATATCTCGGGAAAATGAGGTTTATGACAGGAGGCAGTAGAGTTTAGAACAGCAGGTGGAGTGTAGCCTCGCCTCTCTGCACCATAAAGATCCCAGGGAGCAAAATGGTCTAAGGAGGGGCTCTCGCCGTAATTAATGGGCCAGAAGTATTTAAAGACGCGCTCAAAGAGTTCCACTGTAAATATTTGGCGTGAGTGGTCGGCCGGCCGGCGTATTATCAGCCGGTTGGCGTCTGGTGGGCCAGCTGGTGTTTGGTGGACCAGCTGGCATCTAGTCGACAGGTGGCCACCTTGATATTACTAATTACATGTGATTCGTAAAAAAAAAAAAAAAAAAAAGAATACCTTCGGAAGGAGTGTTCATCTTATCGCCCACTGAATATTATCAAAATAATATGGAAGCACCAAGCCCGCAGGGGTCACACATCGCCTGGGGAAAGTAAGAAAATCAGCTTTGATTTAAGGAAAAGAAGGACAATTCCAATACCTCAGCAGGAAAGCATTTCATCGGTATCAAGGCTCCCCCACTCCCGTGATGGCAGTCAACATGTTCCCCGTTTATATAACTCTGACTCAGTCTGGTAGGGAGGATTAACAGGGGATTTATACGCAAAACAACCACTGTGAAAAAAAATTGTCAACTTCCAAACGCATTCGTGATTTCTCACATTATCAAGGACCTGTAAAAATAATAGAACAGTAGAAGGCTTATAAGGGTGAGATGTCACCTCACATATGACATTACACCCGTCCCATTATGATGCGGGTGGGAGTGTCAACGACCTTTCACGCAAAGCTTTAATTCTTCTCAAATTTTATTAATTAAAAAGTAATCTAATTTGTATAACCCTAAACTATTATTCACATTAAATTCAATATTATTTTTTTTGAAGCATGATTCAATTATATTTGTCTCAACCATAGACCTGCCTAATACAACTTTCTCGGCCTTTTGAAAATCCATTAAGTGGTTAAAATCTCTCACATGAATAACCAGAGCACTAGACTCGTCCACTTCTAATGCTGTATTTATGTTGTTGTAATCATAGTTCAACACTTTTTCCAGTTTCACCGTAATAAACTTCATCACATTTTTTACAGGTAATCTTGAGAAATTTAAAAAATTTTTACTGTATCAAGATTTTTAAATACAACTTTGATTTTAAAGTTGTTAAGTAGCGAAGGTGTATAAAGAAGGTTTTAATGAAAGGGAGAACCGTATATTCTTAGCTAAATAAGATTGTCCTTTTTTTTTAATTGTAAAAGTAAAAGAATTTATCAATTAATTTTGAGTATTTTACATCATTAGTAATTTCATCTATGAACTCTGGGCTGCAAATAAGCAAAGTTCTCAAAAACATGGATGAGAATACAGAAAGTTTAACTATCATGATGTGAAGAATAATAGTGCACATAACAACAGTCATTTGTTGGTTTTATGTATATTTTCAATTTAAAAATCATGGTTCTCCTTAATAATTCAGACATCTAAAAAAAGGCAATGAGTTATTTTGTTCAAACTCAACATGAAACTTCATGGAATGAGCAAGATTATTTAATTCAATTATTTGTTCACAGTGTTGGTTTTGCATATTGTGATATCAACTGTTTACTGTGATCTTATTGCGCGCGCGAACACACACACACACATACAAAACATATAATGTCGTGCCGAATAGGTAAAACTGGTCAATTAGCAAGGATACATTTAAAATTAGGTCTTCTAAAAATTTCTCTTGCACATTTAAAGATACATTTTTTTCATTTGTGTTAATGTAAAAATTAATAATTTTGTACCAAAAGAACCTTAGAAAATTTACGTAACCGTTACGTTCGGAATGATTTTTGCGAAATTACTGCATACACAAATTTTCGCTTGCCTTATTCGGTAAGAAGAGCGTTGCTATTTAAGAAAAAAAATTGCAAGTTTTACCTATTCGGCACTACACACACACAAACACACATATATATATATATATATATATATATATATATATATATATATATGTATATATATATATATATAATATATATCATCTGAATAACAGATATACATCACACTCATTGAAACTTCTTTAGAAAATCGAATGAACATGGCCCGGTGGTCTGGTGGCTAGAGCTCTCGTTTCACACACGGAGGGCCCGGGTTCGATTCCCGGCAGGTGGAAACATTTCGACGTGTTTCCTTACACCTGTTGTCATGTTCACCTAGCAGCAAATAGGTACCCGGGTTGTTAGTCGACTGGTGTGGGTCGCATCCTGGGGGACAAGATTAAGGACCCCAATGGAAATAAGACAGACAGTCCTCGATGACGCACTGACTTTCTTGGGTTATCCTGGGTGGCTAACCCTCCGGGGTTAAAAATTCGAAGAAATCTTATCTTATCTTAACAAATCAATACCAAAAAAAAAAAAATCAAAGTTTTAACAATTTAAACATGCTAAATAAAAAACAAATCCGCCATGCAGATAAGGGGACACACAATAATTAGACTCGTGTAAACTCTGTAAACATTCCGTGAAAGGGAAAGAAAACTAAACAGGTAAACCTGTTAACCATCCTGTAAAACAGGATGGAAAGAATTCAGGTTCAAGTGTTGAACATTCCGAAAAAAAACCCGGAAAAGTGAATCGGAATTCCTTCTGAAGATGATTTCGAGCACTTACTTCCGGTTGCAATCATAAAGGTGGGAAGCGGAACGTGTAAAAGATTAATCAGCCTTAAAGAGAATCGATAATTTTCTTTAGTGACTAGGAGGAGGAAGGAAAGAGAAGAATCATGGAGGTAGAGAGAGGGATGATAAATAAGGTGTGTGTATGTGTGTTACCATTTTGTCATAGGCACATGTCGATTAGACACTAGGCCTGTTGTATGTGCGTGTGTGTGTAAGGAAACACTTTGAAATGTTTCCGCCCCGTCGGGAATCGAACCCGGCGAGAGCTTTAGCCACCAGGCCACATGTGTGTGTATGTATGTGTGTATGTGTATGTGTGTGTGTGTGTGTCAGAATATAAAATTGATAAGTGTGTGCAAGGTGCGCTGATCGAAAAAGATATTTTAGTGTAGTAATTAAGGCGTTTTAAGCACACTTCTTATATTACCAGCCTCGTCCCGATGCCAAGGCTAGGTGATGCTGGGAGAGACTAGGTGATGCTGGGAGAGACTAGGTGATGCTGGGAGAGACTGGGTGATGCTGGGAGAGACTAGGTGATGCTGGGAGAGACTGGGTGATGCTGGGGAGACTGGGTGATGCTGGGAGAGACTGGGTGTCAGAATGGTGATTGAGAAGTGTGTGGGAAGACTGCGCTGATCGGGAAAGACTGGGTGATGTGAGTAATTAAAGGGGTTTTGAAGCACACTATATTACAGCTGGTGATGCTGAAGGCTAGGTGATGCTGGGAGAGACTAGGTGATGCTGGGAGAGACTAGGTGATGCTGGGAGAGACTGGGTGATGCTGGGAGAGACTAGGTGATGCTGGGAGAGACTGGGTGATGCTGGGAGAGACTGGGTGATGCTGGGAGAGACTGGGTGATGCTGGGAGAGACTGGGTGATGCTGGGAGAGACCAGGTGATGCTGGGAGACTGGGTGATGCTGGGAGAGACTGGGTGATGCTGGGAGAGACTAGGTGATGCTGGGAGAGACTGGGTGATGCTGGGAGAGACTGGGTGATGCTGGGAGAGACTAGGTGATGCTGGGAGAGACTAGGTGATGCTGGGAGAGACTAGGTGATGCTGGGAGAGACTAGGTGATGCTGGGAGAGACTAGGTGATGCTGGGAGAGACTGGGTGATGCTGGGAGAGACTGGGTGATGCTGGGAGAGACTGGGTGATGCTGGGAGAGACTAGGTGATGCTGGGAGAGACTGGGTGATGCTGGGAGAGACTGGGTGATGCTGGGAGAGACTAGGTGATGCTGGGAGAGACTGGGTGATGCTGGGAGAGACTGGGTGATGCTGGGAGAGACTAGGTGATGCTGGGAGAGACTAGGTGATGCTGGGAGAGACTGGGTGATGCTGGGAGAGACTAGGTGATGCTGGGAGAGACTAGGTGATGCTGGGAGAGACTGGGTGATGCTGGGAGAGACTAGGTGATGCTGGGAGAGACTGGGTGATGCTGGGAGAGACTGGGTGATGCTGGGAGAGACTAGGTGATGCTGGGAGAGACTAGGTGATGCTGGGAGGACTAGGTGATGCTGGGAGAGACTAGGTGATGCTGGGAGAGACTAGGTGATGCTGGGAGAGACTAGGTGATGCTGGAGAGACTGGGTGATGCTGGGAGAGACTAGGTGATGCTGGGAGAGACTGGGTGATGCTGGGAGAGACTGGGTGATGCTGGGAGAGACTAGGTGATGCTGGGAGAGACTAGGTGATGCTGGGAGAGACTGGGTGATGCTGGGAGAGACTGGGTGATGCTGAGGATAGTACAGCTTTAATTCCTTGGATTAAGAGCCCTTTACCAGCCTCAAGGCTGGTGTTATTGCCTCGAAAAAATATGCCTTTAACAGTGAAGGCCTCTGGATTAACTATAAAGCCGGATATTATACGTGAACTTTGGATTAACTATAAAGCCGGATATTATACGTGAACTTTGGATTAACTATAAAGCCGGATATTATACGTGAACTTTGGATTAACTATAAAGCCGGATATTATACGTGCACTCTGGATTAACTATAAAGCAAGAAATTACAAATATTACTTTTACAAATCTGATTTTTTTTTATTATACAACAGCACAAGTAGCAGCAGCAGCAGCAATAATAATACCTGCACCAACAGGAACTGCAGCAAAAACATAAAAAATAACTTAATTATGCGACGTCTCCGCAGCTTCTAGCTCAATGTATTTGTGTATTTCACGATATTGGTCTCACTGGAAGATTTAAACTTGATTTGGTCTATATCCTAAATTGCAAGAACAGCAGCAGCAGCAGCAGCAAAAACATCAGAAACAATAAGAGCAGCAGTAGCAGTAACAGCATTAATAAGATGATAGTCTGCTTGGAGGATTACAAAAATAAAGGATGGCTTGCATGTGCAGTGTCAGCCTAAGTTGCAATACTACTCACCGTACCATTATTGAAAACAATAAAATTCAATAAAATAATCCTAATAAAAATAATGTATTAACATTAATAATATTATCATTGCTATTAATATTATTATTAGTAGTAGTGTTAATACTATTACTATTATTATTACTATAGTAATAATAATAAGAGTAACGGTTGTGAAACTAACTACTCCTATGAACAACCGCAGAGAACATACTCAACGTACGTATACATCTGATATACCTTTGAAAGGTGTCGAGAGTTCCCCCTCACTCCCGCAGCCCGGCCCTTGGCCAGGCTTGTCTGGTGCGTCAGGATCACCTGCCGCTGCATTTGATGTTATTATAACCCATCGTGCACAATTAAATATATATTAACCAATAGTGGATAAGCTTCTCCTCAAACCCTTCCCACAGTTGAACGTTAAAAATAACACGCTGAAAATGGAAGAAGTTTAGAAAATTAAAACAATGTGGAAAGTTATACACAATAACAGAAACGACGGGAATAAACGAAGCTAACAAAAGTGATCATACAAATAGAACAACACTGTCGACTCAATAAGAACATAAAAACAAAACACCTACATAGCAATTGCTACGTAAGTTCTACTTAATATTACGACAAAAAAAATCTGGAAAAAAATAGCTTGTCAGAGAGTGATGGTCAATGTGTTGTCTTCTTTGGGTCACTCTGAGTAAGTGAAAGAAAACTACTTATGAAAAATAACAGTGAAAACACCTGACAATTTTCTATGGAACTGCCTGTTCCTTCAAAGATGTGTGTGTAAACACACGAATGTACTCGCCTATTTATACGGTTTTTCCTTGATTTTTCAATATATATATATATATATATATAAACAAAAGAATGGACGGTGGATTGAACCGTGGCAGGTCCGGCGCCTTACCGCTTAGCAACGAGATCTTAACAGAAAGATTTCAGAAACAGAACTTCTGTTTATGTTTCCGTCAGAGGCACCATCTGTGACCCTAGGTAGTGTCACTTCCCACAGCCCCAGAAACTTTCGTAGTAAATCTAATTCTCACGCCCCTCAAAAAGTCATATGGTCTATAAACTCAATTTAAGCCGTAATAAACGACTGTCCAATTAAAGCCTCGTATGTAGCTCAGTGGTAAAGCGCTTGACCTGCTATGTACCATTGCCGTGATTCCAACAGTGAGGGGGTAAAGTGGGTTGGTGTGACAGTCTTGACGCTGGGAGGGTCACTTAGAGCCAGGGTGACGCTTAAACCACCAATTAGATGTCACATAAACAAGACAGGTGGTTGTGGCGGTGGTCATCACCCTCCCAGTATTATTCCCTCTCACTCTCTCCCCCCTCCCTCAATGACCTCTTCTAGTCTATACTCCACCCATTTCCCCTACCACATCCCCTTGCCCGTCTACATCCTCCCCAAACCTGACTTTTAAATACAGGGTCGATGGTGTTTGCATTGTAATCCTTAAGAATGTCCGACGTCGTCTTGCACCAATGTGACTAAGAAAGGAAGTAGGCCGAGGCGTCCTTAATGATCTGGACAATCAGGTGTCCATATGTTTACGTGTCCTGTGACCTTGGTTACAGAAACCTGGTGTATGAGTACCCACACATTTTAAATAAGATGCTAGTGCAATACTAACATTTTATTGGGAAAGGTATCGCTCCTGGGAACTTCCTCAAGCCAATACAGGGCGTGAGAGACTATCAGGACTTACGAGGGAAGAGAAGTTTGGTAGGAGAGCGTTATGTTAGGTCACCTGACCAACACGCTGAAGATAATTAAGACGTGCAACACTTACGTATATTTATTCCAAAACGTTTCACCTACACAGTAGGCTTCTTCGGTCGAATACGGAGGCAATAGAAACAGTAGAGATGTGAAGACGATGTAATCAGTCCATCACCCTGGAAAATGTAGTTTTGAGGTGGTCAGTCTCTCAGTCTAGAGAAGAGTTCTGCTCCTAGTCTGGAACAGTCTTCCAGGGTGATGGACTCATTTTACATCTTCAAATCTCTACTGTTTCTATTGCCTCTGTCTTGACCGTTGTAAATGTGTCTTAATTATCAACTTGTCGTATTGAATACCATCATATTCACGCTGAAGATGTTGAAAGTCCTGTGTCATTATCGGCGCCTCTGGCAGCACCTTCTACAGCGACAAATCAAGGTAAGTTTATACGATATTATAAGATAAACACAGTGTGGCGATTAAATCCCACTTTGCGTGTTTTCGCGAAGACAGTGATAAGAAACAGAGATCCTCACGAGCACAGTGTTTTCTCTTATCAAATCTTGAAATATCCTGGAAAGTTTACGGAATGAAAGACCTTACTACACTGCTGTGACCCTGAGCAACATCACTTAGTGCAATTACGTTGTTAATCTGTTGCGTTGGACTACAAAGGGACTCCAGAAGGGAAATTCGGCTAAGCCTGTGGTAGTCTCGGTCCTCCGTGCGCTAACTGGGGAATGTTACCGTGGGGAGAACACTGACCAATTAGGGTCCTCGCGTCCATCAGAGGTTATAGATGGCGGCTGCCCGAGGAGGAAAATATGCCTCGTTTCATCAGACATTAGGGAAGGTCGTAATTCTCGTGGTGGCTTAATATTGAAGTGGCAGGTGGGCGCAGATGGAGCACCCTCGGCCAGACACACGACACCCCTACATCAGGCACCAGCTCTCAGCTCTGGCTGATAGATGTTAATACTGTATATGTTATCCATCCTGAATGATGTAATATGACAGGGAAAATACAGCTAACTTGTGTTCCCACTATGTAACTGTTATATAGTGTAGAGTAACAGCACACTGCTTTTGTATCCAATATGGCTAAATGAAGACAAAAATGCTCCAGCGTTCTCACAATTTCTAGTCATTCTTAATGCTAAGAGACAATTACCAAAAAACTGCAGCTTAACCTAAAAACAGCATAAACACACACACAGTTCTCCCCCCCCCCACTAACTGAAAGGAGGGTAATTAAATAAAACCGCGTTAACGTTCCCAATGCCATTAAGAATCTCCCAACAGTGTAAACACACGATTTAACACCCACACGAGAGGCTGATTATGTACAAGTAATGACCCGCCATTGTGAAGACATTAATGAGGGACTGCTGGGAGGCTGGGAGAGGAGGGAGAGAGGGAGGGAAGGAGGGAGAGAGGGAGGGAAGGAGGGAGAGAGGGAGGGAAGGAGGGAGAGAGGGAGGGAAGGAGGGAGAGAGGGAGGGAAGGAGGGAGAGAGGGAGGGAAGGATTGAGGAAGACAGGGGGACCACGTCTTCCATAAGGTCAATTTTGTATCAAAACTGTCAGGGAGGTAAAAGAGAGGGCGAAACGTCATATTTAGTTTCTAACTATAAATGTTGATACACATGATGCGTCTTGCTCATCGTCTTGCTAAGGTTCAACTATGTATCAACTGAGGAAATAAAAGATGGTGGGACCAGTGAATATTAAACTGACCAATCATGTGGGAAGAATGTCTCTGTTGTGTGACTCTTGGTTGAATGACACACACACACACACACACACATACATCTAGCCAAGCACGTGAAGAAGCTCGAGAAAGTGCAAAGGTTTGCAACAAGACTAGTCCCGGAGCTAAGGGGTATGTCCTACGAGGAGAGGTTAAGGGAAATCGACCTGACGACACTGGAAGACAGGAGAGATAGGGGGGATATGATAACAACATATAAGATACTGAGAGGAATTGACAAAGTGGACAGAGACAGAATGTTCCAGAGATGGACCACTGCAACAAGGGGACACAGTTGGAAGTTGAAGACTCAGATGAATCACAGAGATGTTAGGAAGTATTTCTTCAGTCACAGAGTGGTCGGGAAGTGGAATAGTTTAGGAAGCGATGTAGTCGAGGCAGGCTCAATACATAGCTTTAAGCAGAGGTATGATAAAGCTCATGACGCAGGGAGAGTGACCCAGTAGCGGCCAGTGAAGAGGCGGGGCCAGGAGCTATGACTCGACCTTAGCAACCACAACTAGGTGAGTACAACTAGGTGATAAATTAGACACATATGCAACACTTGGGTATCTTTATTGAGGAAACGTTTCGCCACACAGTGGCTTCATCAGTCCAATACAAAGTAGAAAGGTGTAAGGAGAGGAGGAGTTTGAGGTTATCAGTCCCTCGGCCTGGAGTCGATGTGTTCAGTCCATCAATCTTGTTAGAAGTGTAGCACAAGGCCGTAGAGGTGGCTTATATACTGTAATCAGGTGAGATGAAGCAGGAGGAGGCGGGGTCATAGTAGTACCATCCACTATTCTAAGTAGGTCTTCGTCCAAAGGTTGGACAAGTGTAGAAGAATTCGTTTGTATCAAGATCCCAAGCTGTTGCTGTGTCAGACAGGATGTAGATGAATGGTTCAGACAACCGACAAGTTATAAATTAGACACATATGCAACACTTGGGTATCTTTATTGAGGAAACGTTTCGCCACACAGTGGCTTCATCAGTCCAATACAAAGTAGAAAGGTGTAAGGAGAGGAGGAGTTTGATACAAACGAATTCTTCTACACTTGTCCAACCTTTGGACGAAGACCTACTTAGAATAGTGGATGGTACTACTATGACCCCGCCTCCTCCTGCTTCATCTCACCTGATTACAGCATATAAGCCACCTCTACGGCCTTGTGCTACACTTCTAACAAGATTGATGGACTGAACACATCGACTCCAGGCCGAGGGACTGATAACCTCAAACTACTCCTCTCCTTACACCTTTCTACTTTGTATTGGACTGATGAAGCCACTGTGTGGCGAAACGTTTCCTCAATAAAGATACCCAAGTGTTGCATATGTGTCTAATTTATAACTTGTCGGTTGTCTGAACCATTCATCCACAACTAGGTGAGTACAGGGATAGAGTGGACCTAGTAGCAACGAACGAAGAGGCGAGGGCAAGAGCTGTGACTCAACCCCTGCAACCACAAATAGGTAAGTACATACACACACACGGAGACTAAGAAGGCAGGAACTAGACAGGAAGCTACGAATATTTTCCCTCAAAATTGTTGGAGAAGCTACATACAGATTTATATCTCCAGCCATAAAGTGACAAGAAACACAGGTCAGGGTAGCAGTACTAAACATAGCAACAAAATTGAAGAAATACCAGCAAGGGCGCCAAACATTTGATCTTACAACACATCCTCCTCTCGCAAGCACCTCTGTGGAATTCTCTCACACCGTTTACTGTATATTTCTCCGCTACGTTAAGTTAGGTTCTCCTCTATCCGTATAAAATAACCAATTGAAACATACCACTACAGAAAAAAACAAATATAAGATAAAGGCTGCTTAGACTCCAAGGAGAAGGAGAGCAAAAAACGCATCGAAAAACTACACAGCGATCAATACAAGAACGCACTGAAGGGCGTTCCACAGCCACATCAGAGAGAAACAATTGAAGGGACTGCCATGTCCTCCTCAGCTGGTGACACAACCCATGTCAGGTTAAAACGTTGCCTGCGGTTTGTTTGATGGTGCCACATAGTGCCAAATAAAGCCCAGAGGGAAAGTAAACAGTGTTATGGAACCTTCGTTTGTGTGTGTGTGTGTGTGTGTGTGTTAGTTACCATTTTGTTAGAACATAAGAATGGAGGAACACTGCAGAAGGCCTACTGGCCCATACAAGGCAGGTCCTTATCAAAACCACCACTACCTAAGAATTTACTCCTGTACTCACGACACTAATCAAACCCAGCCCCTCCCACTCATATATTTGTCCAATCTCTTTTTAAAGCCACCCAAGGTCCTAGCCTCTATCACCCTACTCGGAAGATTGTTCCACGCATCTACAACTCTGTTCGAAAACCAGTACTTGCCTATGTCCTTTCTAAATCTAAATTTATCCAATTTAAATCCGTTATTTCTCGTTCTTACTTGGTTCGATATCCTCAGTATTTTATTAATATCTCCTTTGTTTATGCCCATCATCCACTTGTACACCTCGATGGTATCTCCCCTCATTCTACGTCTCTCCAGAGAGTGGAGATTCAATGCTCTAAGTCTATCTTCATACGGGAGATTTCTTATACTGTAAATCATTTTAGTCATTCTTCTTTGTATGTTCTCCAATGAATCTGTATCCATCCTGTAGTAAGGAGACCAAAACTGAGCTGCATAATCCAAATGAGGTCTCACTAGTGATGTATAGAGCTGTAAAATAACTTTTGGACTTCTGTTGCTTATACTTCTTGAAATAAATCCTAGTAATCTGTTAGCCTTATTGCGCACACTTAGGCACTGTTGTCTTGGCTTTAGATTTCTGCTTACCATGACTCCCAAGTCTTTTCACATTCTGTATGATCAAGCTCAACTTCACCTAGTTTATAAATTCGAGGGATATTTTCATTACCAACGACAAGCACCTTACACTTGTCCACATTGAACTTCATCTGCCACTTTTCAGACCAAGACATTAATTTATACAAATCCTCCTGGAGTTCACTGTTATCCTCCTCAGAATGAATTATACGGCCTATTTTTGTATCATCAGCAAATTTACTCATGTCACTTGCAATTCCTTCATCAAGGTCATTAATGTAAATTATGAACAACAATGGGCCCAAAACTGATCCTTGTGGAACGCCACTAGTGACAAATCCCCATTCAGATTTGACCCCATTAATGGAAACTCTCTGCTTTCTATTGGTAAGCCATGCCTCTATCCATGCTAGAACTTTACCTCCTATACCATGAGCTGCCACCTTTCTTAAGAGTCTCTTGTGAGGTACTCTATCGAAGGCCTTACTGAAATCCAAGTAAACTATATCATATTCTTTATCACTGTCTACTGCCTCAAATGTTTTATTGAAAAACGTCAGTAAATTTGTCAGGCAGGAACGACCTCTCGTAAACCCATGCTGAGATTCATTAATCAAATTATGTTCTTCAAGGTGACTTCTGATAATATCAGCTATAATTGATTCTAATAATTTGCCTACTATAGACGTGAGGCTTATTGGACGGTAATTTGATGGAATGGACTTATCCCCTGATTTGAATATAGGAACTACATTAGCTATCTTCCACATCTCTGGCACAACACCAGTTAGGATGGACGTATTAAACACATTCGTTAATGGCTGACTAAGTTCCATTTTGCATTCTTTAAGTACCCTGGAAAACAACTCGTCGGGTCCAGGGGACTTATTTTGCTTCAGTTTATATATTTGTTTAATAACCATATCCCTCGTGACAGTAATATTAGTTAATTTGAATTCTTCAGGAACTGAATAATTGTTCGAGTCAAATGTCGATTAGACACTAGCCCTGTTGTATATTCGTGCATGTGAGTGTGTGTGTGTGTGTGTATGTGCGTATATGTGTGTGTATAAGTGTATGTGTGTGTATAAGTGTATGTGTGTGTGTGTGTGTGTGTGTTGCTGCTGTTCTTTCTGCTGCTTGTGCTTCAGATTCTCTTCACACAGTGAGAACCAGCAGCACCTCCTGGGTGATGGACCAGCAGCACCTCCCGGGTGATGGACCAGCAGCACCTCCTGGGTGATGGACCAGCAGCACCTCCCGGGTGATGGGCCAGCAGCACCTCCCGGGTGATGGACCAGCAGCACCTCCTGGGTGATGGACCAGCAGCACCTCCCGGGTGATGGACCAGCAGCACCTCCTGGGTGATGGACCAGCAGCACCTCCTGGGTGATGGACCAGCAGCACCTCCCGGGTGATGGACCAGCAGCACCTCCCGGGTGATGGACAAGCAGCACCTCCCGGGTGATGGACAAGCAGCACCTCCCGGGTGATGGACCAGCAGCACCTCCCGGGTGATGGACCAGCAGCACCTCCCGGGTGATGGGCCAGCAGCACCTCCCGGGTGATGGACCAGCAGCACCTCCGGGGTAATGGACCAGCAGCACCTCCCGGGTGATGGACCAGCAGCACCTCCCGGGTGATGGACAAGCAGCACCTCCCGGGTGATGGACCAGCAGCACCTCCCGGGTTGATGGGGCAGCAGCACCTCCCGGGTGATGGACCAGCAGCAACTCCCGGGTGATGGACCAGCAGTACCTCCCGGGTGATGGACAGCAGCCCCTCCCGGGTGATGGGCCAGCAGCACCTCCCGGGTGATGGACCAGCAGCACCTCCCGGGTGATGGACCAGCAGCACCTCCCGGGTGATGGACCAGCAGCACCTCCCGGGTGATGGACCAGCAGCACCTCCCGGGTGATGGACCAGCAGCACCTCCCGGGTGATGGACAGCAGCACCTCCCGGGTGATGGACCAGCAGCACCTCCCGGGTGATGGACAGCAGCACCTCCCGGGTGATGGACCAGCAGCACCTCCCGGGTGATGGCCAGCAGCACCTCCCGGGTGATGGACCAGCAGCACCTCCGGGTGATGGACCAGCAGCACCTCCCGGGTGATGGACCAGCAGCACCTCCCGGGTGATGGACAGCAGCACCTCCCGGGTGATGGACAGCAGCACCTCCCGGGTGATGGCCCAGCAGCACCTCCCGGGTGATGGACCAGCAGCACCTCCCGGGTGATGGACCAGCAGCACCTCCCGGGTGATGGACCAGCAGCACCTCCCGGGTGATGGACCAGCAGCACCTCCGGGTGATGGACCAGCAGCACCTCCCGGGTGATGGACCAGCAGCACCTCCGGGTGATGGACCAGCAGCACCTCCCGGGTGATGGACCAGCAGCACCTCCCGGGTGATGGACCAGCAGCACCTCCCGGGTGATGGACCAGCAGCACCTCCGGGTGATGGACCAGCAGCACCTCCGGGTGATGGACCAGCAGCACCTCCCGGGTGATGGACCAGCAGCACCTCCGGGTGATGGACCAGCAGCACCTCCTGGGTGATGGACCAGCAGCACCTCGGGTGATGGACCAGCAGCACCTCCCGGGTGATGGACCAGCAGCACCCCCCGGGTGATGGACAGCAGCACCTCCCGGGTGATGGACCAGCAGCACCTCCCGGGTGATGGACCAGCAGCACCTCCCGGGTGATGGACCAGCAGCACCTCCCGGGTGATGGACCAGCAGCACCTCCCGGGTGATGGACCAGCAGCACCTCCCGGGTGATGGACCAGCAGCACCTCCCGGGTGATGGACCAGCAGCACCTCCCGGGTGATGGACCAGCAGCACCTCCCGGGTGATGGGCAGCAGCACCTCCCGGGTGATGGACAGCAGCACCTCCCGGGTGATGGACCAGCAGCACCTCCCGGGTGATGGGCAGCAGCACCTCCCGGGTGATGGGCCAGCAGCACCTCCCGGGTGATGGGCCAGCAGCACCTCCCGGGTGATGGGGCAGCAGCACCTCCCGGTGATGGCAGCAGCCTCCCGGGTGATGGGCAGCAGCACCTCCCGGGTGATGGGCCAGCAGCACCTCCCGGGTGATGGGCCAGCAGCACCTCCCGGGTGATGGGCCAGCAGCACCTCCCGGGTGATGGGCCAGCAGCACCTCCCGGGTGATGGGCCAGCAGCACCTCCCGGGTGATGGGGCAGCAGCTCCAGATATGAGACAGATCCGGATTTAAAACGGGGCGAACTTCCGGTTGAGGGGCAGCACTCACAAAATTAAAACCAATCAAATTTTCCTAAAAGGGATTTGTGTTAGAGAGAGATCAGAAATAGAGAGAGACTAAGAAGAGAGAGATTTAGGAGAGAGAGAGAGAGAGAGAGAGAGAGAGAGAGAGAGAGAGAGAGAATGACAGTGATTATGAGAACGTGGAAGGAACTTTGTATACTAATTAATCGGAATTTCAA
This sequence comes from Cherax destructor, assembly GCA_009830355.1. Classification (NCBI taxonomy): domain Eukaryota; kingdom Metazoa; phylum Arthropoda; class Malacostraca; order Decapoda; family Parastacidae; genus Cherax; species Cherax destructor. Next base: position 16,268 of record WNWK01017774.1, read on the forward strand.
AAGAAAAGCAAAAGCACCAAACTTCTGCTGTGGTAACGTAATACCACCTTGTGCGTCACACACACACACATATATACATACATACAATACACATACATACACGCACGCATATACAAGAGGCCTAGTGTCTAATCGACATGTGCCTAGGACAAAATGGTAAGACACACTAGTGCTGACTCAAATCTCCAAGAAGCCACAGGCACTCGGAAATACATCCAAAGCGCTGCATTTAGAGCAGGTAAACAGACCTCCAGGTGTAACTTGTCTTCCTGCGTCTCCCAGAAAAGGTTATCTAAATACCTGAGGAAATGACATCACAGGATAACATCACAGCAGCCAACACTCTTCCTGGGAAGTGTCATGACCATCTAATTTGGGAAAAATGATGACAAATCTCAGAGGTTAGACCAACCGGTGTCATAGACGCTGAGAATATCCGACTTAGCTCAGCACTTGTAACCACTCAAGTAACTGTCAGGATGTCATTAACACCTGTCAGGATAGTGCTCTTACCTCTCAAGGTATCATTAACACCTCCAATATCATTAACAACAGTCAGAATGACATTAACACTACACCTCCGATATATAACCACTCAAATGCCCACAACACCTGTATTAAACTCTCACAACGCCCGAATTAAATACCCACAACACCTGCATTAAACACTCACAATACCTGCATAATATACCCACACCTTTCTCGAATGGCAGAGAGACCGAAATATTAGTATTTTTAAGAGCATTTAAAACGCCTTCATCAAAATATGAATAAATATATATATATATATATATATATATATATATATATATATATATATATATATATATATAAAATTTTCCAATGCTGCAAGAAGGTTTTTCCAGGCCAAACTTCCTGCTAGACTTCCTTATAGCCTCGTTTCTCACTGCCGTCCTGGCCGGTTCCGCCTTTATATATATATTGTTTTCAATTCTAAATTTCATAACAGTAATTTTGGAAAGTGGCATTTATGACATTTTATTCGTGTGTTTTAACGCTGTTTTATATATTGCACGCATTGTGTTCAACGATTTGTCTTTAACGTTGAAGTTTATACTGTATGAAGTTGAACATTGTAATAAACTTGATCAGTGCAAAGGTTGGTCTCTAGTGTCTTTATTGTACGTCTCTCACGAACAGCTATTTCAACAATGGTGTTCCTGAACAACTGTTAATTATGGTGTGCTTGAACAACTGTTATGGTGTGCCTGAACAACTGTTAATTATGGTGCTTGAACAACTGTTAATTATGGTGTGTTTGAACAACTGTTAATTATGGTGTGTTTGAACAACTGTTAATTATGGTGTGTTTGAACAACTGTTAATTATGGTGTGTTTGAACAACTGTTAATTATGGTGTGTTTGAACAACTGTTAATTATGGTGTGTTTGAACAACTGTTAATAGTGTTTGAACAGTTATATGGTGTGTTTGAACAACTGTTAATTATGGTGTGTTTGAACAACTGTTAATTATGGTGTGTTTGAACAACTGTTAATTATGGTGTGTTTGAACAACTGTTAATTATGGTGTGTTTGAACAACTGTTAATTATGGTGTGTTTGAACAACTGTTAATTATGGTGTGTTTGAACAACTGTTAATTATGGTGTGCCTGAACAACTGTTAATTATGGTGTGTTTGAACAACTGTTAATTATGGTGTGTTTGAACAACTGTTAATTATGGTGTGCCTGAACAACTGTTAATTATGGTGCTTGAACAACTGTTAATTATGGTGTGTTTGAACAACTGTTAATTATGGTGTGTTTGAACAACTGTTAATTATGGTGTGCTTGAACTGTTAATTATGGTGTGCTTGAACAACTGTTAATTATGGTGTGCTTGAACAACTGTTAATTATGGTGTGCTTGAACAACTGTTAATTATGGTGTGCTTGAACAACTGTTAATTATGGTGTGCTTGAACAACTGTTAATTATGGTGCTTGAACAACTGTTAATTATGGTGCTTGAACAACTGTTAATTATGGTGTTCCTGAACAACTGTTAATTATGGTGTCTGAACAACTGTTAATTATGGTGCTTGAACAACTGTTAATTATGATGTGCTTGAACAACTGTTAATTATGGTGTGTTTGAACAACTGTTAATTATGGTGTGCCTGAACTGTTAATTATGGTGTGTTTGAACAACTGTTAATTATGGTGTGCCTGAACAACTGTTAATTATGGTGTGTTTGAACAACTGTTAATTATGGTGTGCCTGAACAACTGTTAATTATGGTGTGCTTGAACAACTGTTAATTATAGTGTGCTTGAACAACTGTTAATTATGGTGTGCCTGAACAACTGTTAATTATGGTGCTTGAACAACTGTTAATTATGGTGTGCTTGAACAACTGTTAATTATGGTGTGTTTGAACAACTGTTAATTATGGTGTGTTTGAACAACTGTTAATTATGGTGTGCTTGAACAACTGTTAATTATGGTGTGCTTGAACAACTGTTAATTATGGTGCTTGAACAACTGTTAATTATGGTGTGCTTGAACAACTGTTAATTATGGTGTGCTTGAACAACTGTTAATTATGGTGCTTGAACAACTGTTAATTATGGTGTTCCTGAACAACTGTTAATTATGGTGCTTGAACTGTTAATTATGGTGTGCTTGAACAACTGTTAATTATGGTGTGTTTGAACAACTGTTAATTATGGTGTGCCTGAACAACTGTTAATTATGGTGTGTTTGAACAACTGTTAATTATGGTGTGCCTGAACAACTGTTAATTATGGTGTGTTTGAACAACTGTTAATTATGGTGTGCCTGAACAACTGTTAATTATGGTGTGCATGAACAACTGTTAATTATGGTGTGCCTGAACAACTGTTAATTATGGTGTGCCTGAACAACTGTTAATTATGGTGTGCCTGAACAACTGCTGGAACAATGGTTGGCAATAAAGTGATCAGTTGGACGCAGAGGTACGAAGTTGCTCTAAGTAGGAAGAATAAGAGTGAACAACAAAGGTTTGTAACTAAAGGAGTACGTGGGAGTACATGGGAGTACGTGGGAGTACGTGGGAGTACATGGGAGTACGTGGGAAAGACAGCAGAGAACTTTAAGTCCACACCGAGGTTACCTGCAATGGAAATCTACTTTATCTAGATTAGGTACTATTATATATTATCTAGGTGTGTGAGTCAAGGATAGAAAAGCATAAACGGAGGACTGGAAGAAGAATGATTAGTGGAATAATGTATGTAAAAAGGGGTAACAAGGTAGAATTTTTTCCCAGAACAACGGTTTTTACATTTATTATATATATATATATATATATATATATATATATATATATATATATATATATATATATATATATATATAAAGTACACGGGGAAGAAAGAAACTATATATAAATAGTGTTGAAATAGTCCAAATTCGATAAAAAATGGGATCATCAGCTTGTACATGCATGAAAATTAGACATGTGGAACATCTGGGTATCTTTATTGTAGACGTTTCGCCCTCCAGTGGCTTTATCAATACAGATTCAAGGACATAGTTGAAAGACAGTAGAACTATATACAAAAGATGAGGTAATCAGACCCTCTGCCTTGGAGTTGGTGTGAAGAACACCGTAGTCGTGAAGAATCTGGAGGGCGAAACGTCTACAATAAAGATACCCAGATGTTGCACATGTGTCTAGTTTTCATCAGCTTGTTTTGTATAGAAAAACAATAGTTATGCAGATAAGGTGATTGTGATGAATGGCTTAGAAAACCTTTAAGGTGATTAATCCCAGGGCGTGAGTGAAGTAGTTTTTGAGAGGAAATGGTGAGGTGGTGAGTAAGAAGAGAGGGAGGAGAGAGAGAGAGAGGAAGATTTATTGTGAGGTAGTGAGTAAGAAGACAGGGAGAAGAGAGAGAGAGAGAGGAAGATTTATTGTGAGGTGGCGAGTAAGAAGACAGGGAGAAGCAAGAGAGGAAGATTTATAAGGAGGTGGTGAGTAAGAAGAGAGGGAGAAGCGAGAGAGGAAGATTTATTATGAGGTAGTAAGAAGACAGGGAGAAGCGAGAGAGGAAGATTTATTGTGAGGTAGTGAGTAAGAAGACAGGGAGAAGAGAGAGAGAGAGGAAGATTTATTATGAGGTGGCGAGTAAGAAGACAGGGAGAAGCAAGAGAGGAAGATTTATAAGGAGGTGGTGAGTAAGAAGAGAGGGAGAAGCGAGAGAGGAAGATTTATTATGAGGTAGTAAGAAGACAGGGAGAAGCGAGAGAGGAAGATTTATTGTGAGGTAGTAAGAAGACAGGGAGACGAGAGAGAGGAAGATTTATTGTGAGGTAGTGAGTAAGAAGACAGGGAGAAGAGAGGAAGATTTATTGTGAGGTAGTGAGTAAGAAGACAGGGAGAAGAGAGAGGAAGATTTATTGTGAGGTAGTGAGTAAGAAGACAGGGAGAAGAGAGAGAGAGGAAGATTTATTGTGAGGTAGTGAGTAAGAAGACAGGGAGAAGCAAGAGAGGAAGATTTATAAGGAGGTGGTGAGTAAGAAGACAGGGAGATGAGAGAGAGAGAGAGGAAGATTTATTGTGAGGTAGTAAGAAGACAGGGAGAAGAGAGAGAGAGGAAGATTTATTGTGAGGTAGTGAGTAAGAAGACAGGGAGAAGAGAGAGAGAGGAAGATTTATTGTGAGGTAGTGAGTAAGAAGACAGGGAGAAGCAAGAGAGGAAGATTTATAAGGAGGTGGTGAGTAAGAAGACAGGGAGAAGCGAGAGAGGAAGATTTATTATTAAAAACTGAGCGACGGAGGTGATGGAAGAAGACCTTTAATGTATGGGAAAGTGTAGGACGGGGATTTTTTTATTATTTAAAGGGAGGAGTAGATATAAATGAAGCGGGTGAGACAGCAGGTTGACAGTAAAAAAACAAACAGAGGGATGAATGAATTGCCGATACCATGAATGAAATACAATTATGGAATAGTTTGAGCTTTTGTTAAGTATATGTATCTGAAAGAATGGAATGTACCTCGGGATTCGAAGACGTCCTGTATAATTCTTTGTGTAAGGGAAACACAAGAGAGAATGAATTATAGGTACAAGTCTGAGAGAATTATTGTCAAAGGAGTGACGGACACTAAAGAATGACTGTATAAGAATACGATGGACTTAACGAAGGCGAGTTTGTTTACACTGAAGCATATAAAAGGAGCAGTAAGAGATAGGAGTCATTTGTCGTATTTCAAGATTCAGAAAATGCATATGACTAGGCAGCAATTTAACTAGATCCGTATATGTGTTGATGTTCAGTTTAAGCACAAATACATTTAACACGATTGCAAGCAGATCAGGGAACGGGTGGGGGCTTGAATCCATTACGAATGAGTCCTAAAACTCACAGGCCAGTGCGTTAACCACTGGGCCAGCTGGCTCTAACAAGATTCATCCAAATTTATATACACCATAGGGAGGTTATCATTGGCCACCACAAATGTGGATTTTACAGACGAATCCCACTCCAGCGTGGCCAGCTGGCCGAGTTGTTAACGCACTGGCCTCTGAGATTCAGGCTTCATTTGCCATGGGTTCAAGTCCCACCCGTTCCGTGATGTTTTCAGTTGTTGAAAGCTGCAAAGAGCTTTCATGAGGGTGAGGTTGATATTAGAATGTGTATGAAACATGGAGAACATTCTTCAGTAAAAGTGGACTTTAGACAGGGATGTTTGTAGGTATATTGTTGTTCAGTTACCTGAGCGAAGTCTACCATCGCTGAGGCTCGAAGGTAATCAGAAGAGAGAGTCTCCAGTTAATGCTTGCAATCCAAACATTCCAAGTTCATTAACTACGTTAGTAAACAGCCATATTTGCATCTACATAGCATGAACTTATTGAGTATCATGCTGTCCATAAGAAGCAGCGGCCATTAAAACAGGGAAGCAGCTCAGAAGAGACGTTTTCAAGTTATAAACGACATCCCTTCGATTATACTAATGATGGGACGATACCAAACATTTTACCAATACCGATACTCAATTTTAGGCTGATATCGATACATTCAAAATCAGCCGATACCGATACTTTGGCACAGCTCTAGATTACATTACCTAGTAATTATAACATTTGACCAAGCGTGAGTTACCACTGTTATTTTATGTTAATAATAGTTTCCTTGACAGATCACAAGAGAAGGTGCTGTAGTTAGTTTTAAAGCTTGGAATGGTGCAAGATAGGAATGAACACACAACATGATAAAGTAACCAGAGAACGCAGTAACCAAGAAAATAAAAAATCTGAGGTTAGACTAGAAAGAGTACGAAGGAAGTGAAGGTATTTACGTGACTAGGATTGGCGGTGTCAGCAAATGAGTCTTTGAAATGTGAGGTGAACCACATAATACATACAACGGGATACAAAGCAGCGGTAGTTAGGTTAGGTAAGGTTTGTCAGGGAACATGACAAATGCTTCCTGACGCGAGTCTCAGTCATATGATGACTCGCAGGTGGAGCTTTTGGTTATCTGACCGAGGCCTTCCACTGGCTTACGGTCTCGCCCTATTACAAAAATTTAGTTATAATTACACCTATCTGTAATCTTTCTGAAATACAGCGGTAGTGATATGGAATGTGTGAAAGGAAATTTATGACTCTTACAGAGGTAAACATGTCAGACCACAAGGTCAAGAGGAACAGGAGGAGGCTGGCGGTAATGTCGTGTTTCACATCAGGAGCTGTGACTCGACCCCTGTAACCACAACTAGGTGAGTACATGTTACGCAGAAGGGAAGAAGTTAGAAGACGGCGTGCAGATATGACACGTATAATTTAGGGAGCAAAAAATAAGGTTCTTGAGAATGTTCTTTCTTACAACATCACACAGTTTCACTAACACTCTTCACTAATGATAATAATATCAGTAATATCGGTAGTAATGACAGTATTAACTAATAATAAAAATATTAATGATAACAGTAATAAAAATATTAAATTAATACTAGTAGTAGAATTAACTTCACAACAGCAGCAGCACAACAACACTGCCATCAACAATGTCAAAGGTTGAGGAATATTAGGAAAGATTAGATACATCAAAAGTGTGCTGCAACCCTCTTCTACACGATAGTTAGACTAGGTAACAAAGGCTAGCTAAGGTGGAAGGAGAGCTAATGAGGGGAAGGGGTGACGGGAAGACACACCCAGGTGTTGCACCGTCCTCAGGTGGACACACCCAGGTGTTGCACCGTCCTCAGGTGGACACACCCAGGTGTTGCACCGTCCTCAGGTGGACACACCCAGGTGTTGCACCGTCCTCAGGTGGACACACCCAGGTGTTGCACCGTCCTCAGGTGGACACACCCAGGTGTTGCACCGTCCTCAGGTGGACACACCCAGGTGTTGCACCGTCCTCAGGTGGACACACCCAGGTGTTGCACCGTCCTCAGGTGGACACACCCAGGTGTTGCACCGTCCTCAGGTGGACACACCCAGGTGTTGCACCGTCCTCAGGTGGACACACCCAGGTGTTGCACCGTCCTCAGGTGGACACACCCAGGTGTTGCACCGTCCTCAGGTGGACACACCCAGGTGTTGCACCGTCCTCAGGTGGACACACCCAGGTGTTGCACCGTCCTCAGGTGGACACACCCAGGTGTTGCACCTGTCCTCAGGTGGACACACCCAGGTGTTGCACCGTCCTCAGGTGGACACACCCAGGTGTTGCACCGTCCTCAGGTGGACACACCCAGGTGTTGCACCGTCCTCAGGTGGACACACCCAGGTGTTGCACCGTCCTCAGGTGGACACACCCAGGTGTTGCACCGTCCTCAGGTGGACACACCCAGGTGTTGCACCGTCCTCAGGTGGACACACCCAGGTGTTGCACCGTCCTCAGGTGGACACACCCAGGTGTTGCACCGTCCTCAGGTGGACACACCCAGGTGTTGCACCGTCCTCAGGTGGACACACCCAGGTGTTGCACCGTCCTCAGGTGGACACACCCAGGTGTTGCACCGTCCTCAGGTGGACACACCCAGGTGTTGCACCGTCCTCAGGTGGACACACCCAGGTGTTGCACCGTCCTCAGGTGGACACACCCAGGTGTTGCACCGTCCTCAGGTGGACACACCCAGGTGTTGCACCGTCCTCAGGTGGACACACCCAGGTGTTGCACCGTCCTCAGGTGGACACACCCAGGTGTTGCACCGTCCTCAGGTGGACACACCCAGGTGTTGCACCGTCCTCAGGTGGACACACCCAGGTGTTGCACCGTCCTCAGGTGGACACACCCAGGTGTTGCACCGTCCTCAGGTGGACACACCCAGGTGTTGCACCGTCCTCAGGTGGACACACCCAGGTGTTGCACCGTCCTCAGGTGGACACACCCAGGTGTTGCACCGTCCTCAGGTGGACACACCCAGGTGTTGCACCGTCCTCAGGTGGACACACCCAGGTGTTGCACCGTCCTCAGGTGGACACACCCAGGTGTTGCACCGTCCTCAGGTGGACACACCCAGGTGTTGCAACTCCTAAGGTGACACACCCAGGTGTTGCACTGTCCTCAGGGGACAACCCGAGGTGTTGCACCGTCAGGATCATGTTACACCTGCTGACTCATCCAACTTTGTTACATAAGATGCAACCAATGGGTGGGATACCGGGTGCGGTTTTCAGAGGTCACTGAACAACTCTACCATCCCAATCACGCTTGTCAACTATCGGATGCTCTCGATAACGAACATCAATCAGTTTTGTGTGAAAAAAAAGGGACAGCCTAATATCCGGAAGCAATCGTCCCCCAGCAAATACATCCGGAGGGAAGAGAAAGGTGAGAGAGAGAGAGAGAGAGAGAGAGAGAGAGAGAGAGAGAGATGAGAAGGGCGGAGACAGAGGAGTGAAGAGAGCGTGGTGGAGAGAGGGATGGAGTGTTAGAAATGGTTAGAGCTTAAAGAGCAGATGGAAAAAGATTTAGAGGAAGGGAGATGGTTGATACTCGTTGAGAGATGACTAAGAGGGGAGGAGAGAATTACACTAGGAGGGAAGGGAGGGTTAAAAGGAATGGAGAGTAAAGACAGAGAGAGGATTGGGAAAATGGAGGGGATTGAAAGCTGATGAGAGAATCAGGGTTGAAGGGAAGGTATAGAGACGGGGAGAGGAGATAAACAAGAGACCACTTGCGCAAAGTAATTCCATCACTGTCTTGCCAGAGGGGCGCCGATACTACAGTTCAAAACTGTAATATCCCCACCCCATACAATAACCCCATACAATATCCCCACCCCATACAATAACCCCTCCATACAATAGTTTACTAGGAGTGGTGGTGTTTATCATGCACCGTAGCTATGAAGAAGAATCAAGGAGGTGATATAGAAAAGGACAGAGTAGTCAGATAGGAAAGTATTGGGGACAGAAAGAGGAGAAAGAATTGCAGGGGGGAAAAAAGGACTAGGGGTCAGAAGAAAAGATTGGGGTTGGGAGAGGACTGGGAGTGGAAAGAGCTAGGATTGGGGATGAAAAGAAGAGAGAACAATGGGTTGGGAAAGGAAAGAGGGTGTAGGGATAGCGAAGGAGGAAAAAAAAAGAGATTTGATGAGCGGAGCGATGAATGAAAGATGAGGGGAGAGCAGAGGGACATGGCAAATGAGCAGAGACACGAAGCAGATGAGCAGAGGGACTAGGAGTAGAGATGACTCAAGGGAGGGAGGAGGATAAGGCTTGGGTGAGAATAGAGGGAGAGGTGAGTGAAGGAGAGAGTTATGGGTCAGAGAAGAGGACTGAAGAATTATGTGTGAACATGGATCATCAGACTGATGCTACGTGTTCCACGACGGACCTGACATACTTCCTGTATGTCTTTCAGGGCGTGAGTGAGTGCATGTACTCTTGTAAATGTGCCAGTCAAATCTCCAGCAAAGCGATCACATCATCTCCCAGATCAGCCATTGAATTGTACTTTTAAACGAAATCAACCAAGATGCTGATTGGTTCATGGTGTTCAAAGGATATCGACTAGACGAGGGTCATCAAGACTGAGGCCTCTCACTTCTTCACCACCACTCAAGAACATCTTAATCTCTAAAACCTGTAATAGAGCAAATTCTCAGTGTATATACCCTGACATACACCTCACGGTGTATATACTCTGAGAGAGATACACCGTGAGGTGTGTGTCTCTCGGTGTGTTCTGCCAAGTTATTAAACATTAGTCTCCTCTACCTCCCTTTCTCCTCCTCCCCTCACCCCCATGTTTATCATGGGTGAGCCGTGATATACGTAAATATATATCTTCCACAAATGGTCCGAGTCCCTCCCCCATAACCCCCTATGGAGCAGTTATTCATGAGAGTATGCTGGCGGCAGCGGTCATTACGGCGGACACTGATTGTTCCCTCAATTTATGCTGCCTGCAGCGTTGGCACCCATTGTTTGAGGAGTCAACCTGGCCCTCTACTCCCAACCCTCGACTGTTAACACCCCTGAAGTGTTGGCACCCCTGAAGTGTTGGCACCCCTCGACTGTTGGTACCACTGTACTGTCATACACAAACACTTCCCAATACATCAGAAATATGGCGAAGGTTTAACTAAGATCTCGGAAAATAGAGAAAAAATAAGGAAGGCACAAGTTCTTTTGAAGCTCGGCGATCCATCTTAATTAAAAAAAAAATAATTTAAAAGGAAGAAATATACAAGTAGAGATGAAATTTAAATAAACTACACAAAATGAAAATTTAAATAAACTACACTAAACTATTTGTTTAGTTTTGATATGTATACTACTACTACTAATAATAATATGTATACTACTACTAATAATAATAATAGTGTAGATCCGAGGTTTGACGAGACAGTATAAAACAAATGCATTAAATTCTGGTGTATTGTTCATCTCTCTTTAAACCTGAGTAATAATTTATTAGCCTGGTACATACACACAACCCACCAAACATATTGTGCATTTTGGGTGATTTCAACAGACCAGAATTATACCTCACAAAAAAAACTAATTATGCTTCGGAAAACTCAAAATGATGACTGACAACCAAGATATATATATACATGTATGCAAGTTTTCGTTGTAGATTCATTCGTATTTATCTTCCGAATTGTGTTTTGTGTTTGCTTCCACTAGATCCCCAACAAAGTTCTTGCACTTCCTAACCCCCCTGAGGCTGAAGAAGTTCTTCCTAACACATGTGTGACTCAACTATGTCTTTAACTTCGAGGTCCCCATCCCCTTCCTTTTTTTAATCTCTACGCTGTCAAGTCCTCTGAGAATCGTGTACGTTATTATCTTTTCTAATTTAGTCCTTCTGTCCTCTAAATTTATCAGTTTTATTTTTGTGTCTCCTCACAGGTCAACAAACTCGCCTAAGAGATCAAGGTTATGTGAGTAAACAGACATATCCAATTTGTTTACAAGGTTCTTGATCAGGTTCTGCATTCACTAACATTCGTTAGGGGTTCTTTAAGGTTCCTGAAATCTACTCTCATAGGTACAAACGTGATGACAGCGTCATTCAGTTAATCTGCACCTGCGGTAATATGTTTGGCGCTATGCCTACCTCCAAGGTACTTCTTATAACAAGTCTGAGGCATTTATCCAGTAAGCTTATATTCTGTCTCCAGTCTTTTTTATTCGTAATCGTTTTTCATAACATTGCCCTTGCTGAAGGTCGAACTCTAGTAGACGTTTGTCTAACTCTCCCTCAAGTCTGTCAAAGATGTCTTATAGTAATTTCAAGTCTTCTTCAATTTATATTCTACTCATCAATTTTTTGTCAGACGCAAAAAAAACAAAGTATAAGACTATCTTCTCTAGCACGCCATTTATGTATATTAGAAACAGCACCATTCTCTACATTATTTTGACAATTTCCTCATTGCCCTACTGAAGTCTCTCAGCTAAGGCTGACAGCTTTCAACATTTAGCATGAGCCATCCTGCGTTATGCAACGTGACAAGGAAAGGCAGTCATCTTTTGTACCCTCTGTTTAACTATCTTATAGAATAGGGCACCAGCACAATGCTCATATCTAACAAAAACAATCCTTGATATTCCGTGACCCACCGTAGTACCTTTCCTGGTGTTTTTGTCTACTTCTAATTTGTTGATAGATTTCTAGAGTGGTACAGACTGACCACGATACGGGTGGGGTTTGAGTCGTAAAACTCCAGCCCAGTACGAAATGGCCTGGCGTTTTACGACTCACTTGTCATGGGTACAAACCCTGCCCGTACCCTGGTTTTTTGCAATCGTGTTATTACGATTTCATGAGTCGTACAGACTGAATGCCTTCCTAAGGTCCTTGAATATGCAGTCTACCCAAAAAAAAAAAAAATCCTGCTTTATCTCTGTGGCTGTGTAGAACCCCAGCATGTATTTAAGACAGGAGTTTCATTCTATAAATCCGTGCTGGTTGTCTTTTATATATTCTCTGTTCTTCATGTGCTTAACCATTGTCTTTCAGAGTGTGTGTGTGTGTGTAAAAGGTAGTGTCTTAGGAAGAAGGAAGGCATGGAAAAGCCAAGGATATCAAAGGAGAGTGTCTAGGAAAAGATGGGAGAAGAGAGGAAGAAAGAGAATAGGGGGCTACGAGAATTGGGAGAAGGAATGGAGGGAGGCGGGGGAAGGGCGGAGATACAGATGCAGGTGCACAAAGGAGAGGAAGGCGGTGATAAAGAAGGGGGATTTCTAAGAGGAGAGAAAACAGGAAGGTCCCCGGCGAGGCGAAGCGCACTATAAACAACCCAGGGACAAGACGGAGAGGGCGAGGTGCAACAGCAGCTTTCTATATGGTGAGGACGTGCTCGACCACACTCTCTCTCCCTCTCCCTCTCTCTCTCTCACACATTAACCCATATTTTTTTTTTTTTGAAGATTGGAAGTCACACGGAAGCTCGGAGACATGGATATAATACAGGAATTTATAATGCAGCAAGAAGAACCGATGGAATGCGATGGAATGACGAACCAGTCAGACAGGATCAGGTTTTCAATACAGCAAAACTGACACAGAACTGATGGAATATCAATCTCTCTCAGGACAAGCGATCAGTGTTGATGTTCTGCTACTTTCTAAAAGTGAGACTTAAGACTTATCGGCTACATGAGGGTCATTAAGACTGCATGTCACCTGTTCGTTACCAGTCAAGAGTAATTTAATCCCAAAAATATATATTAAGGAAAACTCTAAGTAAAAGTAATGAAGGAATAAGGTACAAGTATTCTATTCCTTTTTAAGTATGAAACTCCCTTATACTAAGAGGAGGAGGAAGAAAGAGAGAGGGGAAAAAGACGAAATGGTGTAATACCAAGGGATAACTCGACTCACGAAATCGTAATGACACGATTAAAAAAAAATCCATACCACGGGTGGGGTTAGAACCCGCGGTCAGAGAGTCTTAAAACTCCAGACCGACGCGCTAACCAATGGACCAGCTGACTACAATAAGATTCATCCAACTAGGTGTATTTATACACCATAGGAAGGTTAGCATAGGCACCACTGTGGCTAAAGCGTCGGTCTGGAGATTTATGACTCTTTGATCGCGGGTTCTAACCCCGCCCGTGGTACTGTTTGTTTACCAAGGGATAATAAAAGACAGTGGGGTAAGAGAAGGGAAAGTGGGACGAGAAAACAGTGCATTATGGAAGGATACAAAGCATACCATGCCCACATAGGTACCCCCCTACCTTCTAAGCAGCTGGCTACAATCACAGAGCGGCCTTACCAAGATGAAGCTGTAAATGGCAGCTAATTGTCTTGGAAGGTGAGTGTGACGAGGGAGGCGCTGAGGAGTCTTGCCACACTCAGCATCAGTATCATCTCAGCAGAGGTACCCACTCAGCACACACTACCATGTGTATGTCATCTCAGCAGAGGTACCCACTCAGCACACACTACCATGTGTATGTCATCTCAGCAGAGGTACCCACTCAGCACACACTACCATGTGTATGTCATCTCAGCAGAGGTACCCACTCAGCACACACTACCATGTGTATGTCATCTCAGCAGAGGTACCCACTCAGCACACACTACCATGTGTATGTCATCTCAGCAGCGACACACTCTCAGCATGGGTTCACGAGAGGTCGTTCCTGCCTAACAAATTTACTGACGTTTTTCAATAAAACATTTTAGGCAGTAGACAGTGATAAAGAATATGATATAGTTTACTTGGATTTCAGTAAGGCCTTCGATAGAGTACCTCACAAGAGACTCTTAAGAAAGGTGGCAGCTCATGGTATAGGAGGTAAAGTTCTAGCATGGATAGAGGCATGGCTTACCAATAGAAAGCAGAGAGTTTCCATTAATGGGGTCAAATCTGAATGGGGATTAGTCACTAGTGGCGTTCCACAAGGATCAGTTTTAGGCCCATTGTTGTTCATAATTTACATAAATGACCTTGATGAAGGAATTGCAAGTGATATGAGTAAATTTGCTGATGATACAAAAATAGGCCGTATGATTCATTCTGAGGAGGATACCAGTGAACTCCAGGAGGATTTGGACAAATTAATGTCTTGGTCTGAAAAGTGGCAGATGAAGTTCAATGTGGACAAGTGTAAGGTACTAGTCCTTGGTAATGAAAATATCCCTCGAATTTATAAACTAGGTGAAGTAGAGCTTGATCATACAGAATGTGAAAAAGACTTGGGAGTCATGGTAAGCAGGAATCTAAAGCCTAAGTGTGCGCAATAAGGCTAGCGGATTGCTAGGATTTATTTCAAGAAGTATAAGCAACAGAAGTCCAAAAGTTATTTTACAGCTCTATACATCACTAGTGAGACCTCATTTGGATTATGCAGCTCAGTTTTGGTCTCCTTACTACAGGATGGATATAGATTCATTGGAGAACATACAAAGAAGAATGACTAAAATGATTTACAGTATAAGAAATCTCCCGTATGAAGATAGACTTAGAGCGTTGAATCTCCACTCTCTGGAGAGACGTAGAATGAGGGGAGATATCATCGAGGTGTACAAGTGGATGATGGGCATAAACAAAGGAGATATTAATAAAATACTGAGGATATCGAACCAAGTAAGAACCAGAAATAACGGATTTAAATTGGATAAATTTAGATTTAGAAAGGACATAGGCAAGTACTGGTTTTCGAACAGAGTTGTAGATGCGTGGAACAATCTTCCGAGTACTGTGATAGAGGCTATGACCTTGGGTGGCTTTAAAAAGAGATTGGACAAATATATGAGTGGGAGGGGCTGGGTTTGATTGGTGTCGTGAGTACGGGAATAAATTCTTAGGTAGTGGTCGTTTTGATATGGACCTGCCTTGTATGGGCCAGTAGGCCTTCTGCAGTGTTCCTCCATTCTTATGTTCTTATGTTCTTAAACTCTGCGTCATCTCGGCAGTGACTTTTTTAATCCTACAATATTTCCTGACAATGATTAAGAGTTTCCAGTTGATGATGGAGGAACACACACACACACACACACACACACACACAAAACACACACAGGGGAAGAAAGTGTACGAGGAAGGGAAATAGGAGAGAAGTGGTGTAATACTGAGTGATTAATAGGCAATGCAGACGAACAGAAAAAATAACGCGAGGAAAGAAGCAGAGAGATGAGGCAGCTTACGAAGAATCACGGGCGATAGATTTATTAATATGACTCAGAGGTTCCGGGAAGCATCGCACCTGCGCCCCGCTCTAACCATATAAAAAGCGTCTAAAAATGCAAGTGGAGAGGAGGAGTAAAATATAAGAGGGAATAGGAAGAAGAAAGATTATGAAAACAGTGAAAAGGAAGAACAAGTTAAAAACAATAGATAGGACAGGGGAAGAAAATGAGAATGAAGAGAACGAGAGGAAAAGGAAGGAAGAAGGGAAAAGGTAGGAAGGGAATAAGAGACGGAGGGTAAAGGATGGAAAGAGAAATACCTGGTCAAATATTCAATCACTGGGAGTCATAAATAACGTGTATGATACGCGGCATTTTCTGATTTTTGCCGAATTCAATTCCTAGGTGTTCTCTCCTAGATGAGTCTGCGGGGGGTTGAACCCTGCCTCCTAGGCCTCACTTCCTGCAGTTCGATTAGTTTGTGTGAATTACTGCTCGTCCTTCTGGGCTCACACACCAAAACCACCATCACCACCACCATCACCACCACCATCACCCCTTCCACAACTACCATCACTATTACAAGCTTCAACCATCACCACAACAACCATTTCCTAGAACCCACACCACCATCTCCACCCCATCACCATCACCACCTGAACCACCTCAACCACCACCACCACCTCAACCACCATCACCACCTCAACCACCATCACCACCTCAACCACCACCACCTCAACCACCATCACCACCTCAACCACCATCACCACCTCAACCACCATCACCACCTCAACCACCATCACCACCTCAACCACCATCACCAGCGCTAAACAGCTGCCCCGTCACTGTTACCCCTACACATTTATTAAACCAACAAAACAGTCTTGAATAATAAAAAACACAGACACTCCTCAAATGTTTTATGTACGAAGCCGAATTATTCATAAGACCTGCAGTGTACACCATCCCCCCTCCCTCCCTCTCTCTCTCTCTCACTCTCTTACTCTCTCTACGAGGATTTTAACTGGGTTAGGTCAAGTATTTCTTTCTTTACAAACTAAGAGCTGTTACCTGCCTCAGCTCACTTGAAAGCCTTACCTACCATTACTTTTATTAAATATTAAATCTTATGAAACAGATCAGCTGTCGCTACTTTATTTCGATATATTTTATTAACAAGAAATATACAACGTTCAGGAAATAAAGACACTGGCAGCAGAATATCCTAATAATGAGTTTCGACCAAGACTGGACTTCATCAACTGCGGATAAAGCCCAGCCTTGGGCGAAACGTTGTATTTATTTACACTTAGCGGCGCTTATCATTGTCTAAATAAAAAGTTCTCATTCTTTTTAAATTTGTCCCCCAAATTGCACCTCTATATACAGACACTCAAACATATTCCTATATTGTAGATAAAACATATGCAGAGGATGTTGGAAAAACATATGTTTAAGGCTGCTGAAAAAAATATGACAGATATTTAAAATTACATGAAGAGAAAAACTGCGTTTCAGGACACTGACCATCCTTGTTGTGTTGTTACCCACTGACCATCCTTGTTGTGTTGCTACCCACTGACCATCCTTGTTGTGTTGCTACCCACTGACCATCCTTGTTGTGTTGCTACCCACTGACCATCCTTGTTGTGTAACTACCCACTGACCATCCTTATTGTGTAACTACCCACTGACCATCCTTGTTGTGTAACTACCCACTGACCATCCTTGTCTAACTACCCACTGACCATCCTAGTCTAACTACCCACTGACCATCCTTGTCTAACTACCCACTGACCATCCTTGTCTAACTACCCACTGACCATCCTTGTCTAACTACCCACTGACCATCCTTGTCTAACTACCCACTGACCATCCTTGTCTAACTACCCACTGACCATCCTTGTCTAACTACCCACTGACCATCCTTGTCTAACTACCCACTGACCATCCTTGTTGTGTTACTACCCACTGACCATCCTTGTTATGTTACTACCCACTGACCATCCTTGTTATGTTACTACCCACTGACCATCCTTGTTATGTTACTACCCACTGACCATCCTTGTCTAACTACTCACTGACCATCCTTGTTGTGTTACTACCCACTGACCATCCTTGTGGATTCCTTCATATATGTTTCAAAAATTGTGACAGATAGTACGCATAACTATCATAGTGAAGGGTCAAACATTCATTAGCTTGAAAAGGTTTCGGATCCGAGGGGAGCGAGTTACGAGGAGAACTCGAAGAATCTGGAAGCTAATGAACTTGAAGAGAGAAGGACCACTAATATATGATTACGACGTACAAGATATTCAAATGATTTAACAGGTTAGATAGGAATACTTTGAAATGCGAGTCACGGTGTTCAAAATAACGTAGATGGAGGTTCAAAACACAGATGAGACACAGTGACGTTAGGAAACACATCTTCAGGAAATGTGTTTCCTAACGCCACTGAGTAGAGATGGAAGGACCCAAGAGGCTGAGAGCCAACAGCGGGACCAAGAGCCGAGACTCAAACCCTTGCATTACAAATAGGTTAGTACGTGCGCTCTTTTTGCTTCCATTCTATCCTTGATGTTTCCATTATTCTCTCTCTCTTTTACACAGGGTTTTACAAGGTTAGATTTAGGGTTCCAAACTTAATTTACAAGCTAAGAGCTGTTACCTACATCAGCTCTCTCTCTCTCTCTCTCTCTCTCTCTCTCTCTCTCTCTCTCTCTCTCTCTGGAGAATTTTCACCTTCAGCATTGGTCATCAGCAGAGCGTGTCGGGACGGGTAATGGGGAGACACGCCAAGATATAAATTCACTCTTATAGCTTCCATAAAAGCCATTTGATGGCCTCTACGAAAGCCTCCGATGTATTGGGAATTTGCAGAAAGGACAGTGTTATACCGTGTGTGTGTGTGTGTGTTTGTGTGTGTGTGTGTGTGTGTGTGTTTGTGTGTGTGTGTGTGTGTGTGTACACTCACACTATCAATAAAAACTTACAACACTTGTTTAAATTACTGTTGGTGCATATCTCGGCTCGTCCATCCTGCCTCCTTAAAATGCACTAACAGTGACTCCTCTTTAGCTAACGCAAAGATACGTTACAACAAACTAAAAAATTATAATATTGGTGAGTGCTAAATCCGTAGGGGTCATAGAGTGCCTGGGAAATTCGGGAGGGGCCAATTAAATTTGATCCAAAGAGAAGAGTAGCTTTACCATTATCAAGGATAAAGCAGAACATTCCCCAGGTTACCTCATGAAATCCCCCTAAATCCCTCCATCCTTCCTTGCTTCCTGTGTCCTTCCTACCCTTCATTACTCCCTTTCTCTGTCTCCTTTCCGCTCCTCCTACCTTCACCCTTTCTTCCCACCGACTTGCCTGCCTATTAAGCTCCCCAGGAATCCAATTTTACAAACTTTTCAACTTCCTTTGCTGAGAGTTGAGTTAACTTTTAGTGGAACGTGAGCGAGAGATTGAGAGATTTCTCTGGGAGGAAACATGCTAACAGGATACCTGCTCTTAACTGTTTACAGTGACACTACTGCCGCTCACACGGCTTCCACTGCCATCACCCACACAACTCCCGTCACTACCGTTGACAACTTCCGAAGCCATTATCGCAGCGGTCGCCGTCGCCGCCACCAATACAATTCACAGACATGTTTAAAACACTAATAACTCACGTAAAATGCGCGGAGGTGGACTTCAGTGTATTATGGTAGTGAACTTACTCTTGAGACATTTCGTGCGTTCGTGAAGCTGGCCAACAAGTGTCCCTGGAATACTAAGCCATCCTCACACACGTGATACACTTGAAGGCTTGAACGTAACCTATGCTTCCTCTCACAACACACACACACACACACACACACACATACACACACACACACCCGCTACACGTGTCTCACTCTTGTTTATCAATTTGTTTAAACAAACTCCATTACATTTATAAAACATAACCTAACGCAACGTTCACAAATTACCGCAAGGAATCGCGTATGAAAACGAGCGGTGTAAACTGAGGAGAGGCTGGCGACACAGCTCTTTCTCAAGAATTTCCTTCTGCTGCCTCTGGTATATATTACACTGTTGAATGCCAAGGCAAGGAAGATGCAGTTTATCAATTCTTATCCAGCGTGTTTCATGCTCTTTGTTACTCTCGCAAACAACTCCAGGTTCCATCTTGTCTTATACCTATATTACTTTCTTAGTCCTCTAATATTCTCCTCTTTTATTTTTTTATAGCACCTTAGCCAGTTTGCTGGTTATTGATATTAGTCTATAGTTCAGTAGACAGCTTCGGTGTGCACTAGCAAGTCCTCTGCTGTCTGACTTTTCCATGTATTTCCAAGCCTCCTACTGTCTTTCAGTATAATGAAATCAAACTTGCAGTTTTCTAGTTCCAGACAGAAGGTTTAATTCTCTGTCTTTATAAATCAGTGGTACAGAGTTGCAGTTTCTCTGGTTTCTCAGACCCATGATGAGAACCTTTTCGATCCCATATTTTTTATGTCAAATTCCAATAAAGTAGCAACCACTTCCTCCACTCTTGTGATGCTTTCTTCCATCACTCGCACTGTTTACCTTCCTTCCTCCAGGGTTGTGCAGGTTACCTTCCCTCCTCCTCCTCCTCCTCTTCCTGGCTACCTTGAGTCTTCAGTAAAAAATACATTTGAAGGTCCTATTTAGTTTTTCTCATACTTGCCTCTTCTTTTTTGTTACCGCTCACCCTCATAAAGTCATATTACTTGGTCTCTCACTGTGGTCTTCTTGTGTAAGAATTTAGAGTTTCTTTTTTGGCCTTTGTTGCTATTCCTTTTTCATTCTGCATTTATCCTCATCTCTGTGTAGTTTTTTTCATCACTCTTGCTTAGTTTTATGTTCTCCAATCTCTTTTATTTGTATATACTTCATTGTGTGTGTGTACTCACCTAGTTGTGGTTGCAGGGTCGATTCATAGCTCCTGGCCCGCCTCTTCACTGGTTGCTACTAGGTCACTCTCCCTGCTCTATGAGCTTTATCATACCTCTTCACTACATCACTGTGTGTGTGTGTGTGTGTGTGTGTGTGTGTGTGTGTGTGTGTGTGTGTGTGTGTGTGTGTGTGTGTGTGTGTGTGTGTGTGTGTGTGTGTGTGTGTGTGTGTGTGTGTGTTTTACTCAGAAAAACGTTTACTTGGTAATGCTTTGCCGTAGGATAATTTATTTCATTTATGTGCGGTTAAAAGTGAAGTTTGTATGGTTTAAACATAAACAGTTTTCTTTGGCAGCGTTTATATTTGTCTCGACACACATACAAAAAACGTCTCCAGACTACCAAGACGAAGTCAGTCGAGAGACTTTGTGTGAAATATGTTACTTAATGTGTAGCATGTGAGAAATTGGTGGGAAGGAGGGAGGGAGGGAGGAGGGAAGTGAGGAATGGAAGATACAGGAAAGGGAGGAGGTGATGGAGAGATGGATGAAGGATAAGAGGAATAGAGAGGGTGAGGTAGCAACAGGAAAGAGTGTGAGAGGAGGGGAGGGAGAGAGGAAAGCAGACTGGGGAGGGTAGAAGGGAGAGAGGGTAGGAATAGGAGAATTAGGGAGAAGGAAAACTCCTGAAACAAATCATTGGTAAATAATGGAGGTAGGGAGAAAGGGAGGGGTCTAAGACAGAGAAGAGAAAGGGAGCAATAAAAAAGGCACTGAAAGATACGAAAAAAAGAGGAACTTGCAAATCAGAATGGTATGACAAAGAGAATAAAACATAAGCACAAACTGAGGCGGTGAAAAAAAGACAAGAGGAAGAAAAGTTAGAGAAGTATGAACAGCAGAGGAAGAGTGGGCCAAGAGACTTGTGTCGACTCTCATTCCATACACAATATTGATCTTGTATCCTGTGTCCTGGAAGCTGTGTAATGGAATACACGCAGGAAAAAGGTGGAAAAAAAGGGGAACGATGACGACGAGGAGAAGTAGGAAGAGAATGACAGAGAAAAAGGAAGAGTAGGAAAAAGAGGAAGAGAAGAATGAGAAGTGCGCGTCACCTGACACTTTGTTCATTAATATCCTCGTTGCAGCTGCAACAACAATGTATTAAATGGTATTATATATATATATATATATATATATATATATATATATATATATATATATATATATATATATATATATATATATATATATCTTTGAATCTTGAACATTAGTTGCATTATACAGTGATCAAGATTTTTTATACAGTAATCCAGATTTTGGTTTGCACACTGGCTGTCTGCCACAGAGGCAGGGAAACCCACATTGTTCATCCTTCATTCATTCACTTCCTTGCCATTCCATCGCCGTTCGTCTCGTAAACCTAACAAATAAACCTCCAAAAATCCTCTTGCTTGGTGGTAGCAAAACCTGACATCCCAGAGTGATGAAAACTGATGTCAGAGTCTGGCTTTGATGTCACCAACTCGTCATACATGAATACTATTAAAACGCAGCCCACCACTACACACACACACACACACACACAAATATATAAATTCTAAATGGGTGGAGAGGTAAGCCGGTTGAAGGCTCCGACAGATGACATAAAAGCTCCAGTGGTTGGTCACATGACTAAGACCAGCGTCAGAAAAGAATTGTCCTGTTTCCTGACAAATCTTTATTAAATACCCAGACATTAGGTTCGAGCAGACCAACACACCACTGCGAGGATGCTTCTAATAAATTCAAATAAGGACATCTAGGCGAGTACAAATAGGAAGCGCGTCTGTCTGGAGCTCAGCAGACGGAGGATGAAGCCTCCACTACGTCTTGCACTGAATGACGCATATGGGTTTAACGCAGCATCTGTGTTGCGGTAGTACTACAAGAAAGAGAAAACAGAAATAAGATGAAAACGACGAGAACAAAAACGAAGGAAAAAAAGTGTGACATTCAATATAATCCATCAAGAAACTTCGGGTCTAAGTATAAAAACTAGAATCACATGGGATGTACAACTACCCCTCCCTTCTCTATACTCTCCCTGCCACCCCTACACACCCTGCCTGACACGGACACTCTCTTGCGAGTGTTCTGGTGACCCTATCAAGAAAGCGGACGCTTTACTGCTCTCAGTGACACGATTAGCATGGAAATGTATTGGCGGAGGAGGAACAAGAGGAGAGTGAACAGAATGAGAAGGAATAAGAGTATCAGGAGGTTGAGGAACACAAGAAGGAACAGGAGGCTAAGGAAGAGAAAAAAAATGGGGAAGAAAGATCTTACTTACACCTTGTTTACATGTTAGTTTTCATTATCATCACCTGTTCACGTGTTCATTTATTTTCCATTATCTTACCGACAAATACATGAGAATATTGTTTAATATTTGGGTATCTTTATTGTCAAATATTTCACTAACGAGTGGCTTTGTCAGTCCAGTAGAGAGAAAACGGTGGAAGACCACTTCCTTCTCCCTAGCAAGTGGGGGAGACAGCCGCCTCTCTATAAAGGCGTTGATTATCATAAGAAAGCAGAGACCATAGTGAGGCGCGGCGCTCCCTCATATGGCTGAGGCAAGTGAGGGAGAGTAAGGGGCAGGGGAGAGAGAGAGAGAGAGGGTGGGGGTGATGCAAGGAAAATAAATATAAGAAAGAAGAATAGGAAAAGAATGAAGATATATACAATAACACATAATCAATATAATATATATATTCGCGCAGAGGCAGCCATCATGCTTCAACCAAACCAGCTTGGCTTTGGGGTCTCTCAAGGAAGTGAAGCAGCGGTTCATGCAACAAGGGCGTATATCAACAACCTGCCTGAGGACAACGCAGTGGTTAAATTAGATTTAAAGAATGCATTTAATCTCCTGAAAAGAGACGTAGTATTAGCAACTGTACAAGAACATTTCCCAGGTCTCTTCCCTTTTGTTTCAGCTGGATATAGCAAGGAATCAATGCTCCTGTTTGGAGAGCATGAAATCACATCATCAGAGGGTGTCCAGCAAGGGAACCCTCTCGCACCATTTCTCTTCTGTATAGCAGTTAGGGAAATCACAGTCAGACTGACCAGTGAGCTAAACATCTGGTTCCTGGATGATGGCACACTAGCAGGTACAAAGGAGTCCCTTCTAGATGATCTTATACAGGTGATGACACGGGGACAGGAAATGGGTCTCATCCTGAATCCATCCAAATGTGAAATCATCTCAGTCAATCAACAAGTGATAGATTCAGTGATATCAAAACTACCAGGAGCAACAGTCATTGCCCCTACTAATAGTGTCTTGCTTGGAGTACCTCTGGGAAGCGATGCCACTGACACAATTCTCAGGAAGAAACTGGAAGAATTGAGGAGAATGGAACAACGAATAGGCAATATTGACACCCATGATGCCTTGTACCTTCTCACAAAATGCTTGAGTCTGCCAAGGTTGACATATTTCCTAAGATGTGCTCCTTCATATGATAACCCTATACTGCACGAATATGACAGTATCCTGAGGCAGATCTTTACTAAAGTACTTAACCTTACTCTAGAAGATGGGCAGTGGACCAAGCTACACTCCCAGTCAGACTAGGAGGCATTGGTGTCCGTAAGTCATCTCAGATTGCTCTACCTGCTTTCCTGTCTTCATGCATTGCATCCAGAGGGCTTGTAGCAGCAATTCTCCCTGAACATCTTAGGGACAAGATTGGAATCCATGACCAAAAGTTCGCTGATGGAGCCAGGATCTGGGATAATCTAACAGGCTCTGAAACCAGGACTGCTCCCCCCAACAACTACAAACAGTCGCACTGGGATGACCCAATAGTAGAGAATATAGCCTCAGCAATGCTTCAGAGTGTGTGTCAGGGAAGGATAGAGCCCGCCTCCTTGCAGTGAGAGCTCCTCATGCAGGGGACTTTCTTTTGGCTGTTCCCAACTCCAGCCTTGGCACACGCCTCGACCCACAGACCATCCGCATTGGTGTTGCCCTTCGACTTGCCGCCCCTATTCTCGCCGAACACAGGTGTATTTGTGGCAGTGAAGCAGCAGACCGATTCGGGTACCATGGTCTTGTGTGTCGTAAATCCGAGGGAAAGATTGCAAGACATCAAGAGGTTAATAACATTATCAAAAGGAGCCTCACAACAGCCGGATGCCCAGCAGTAAGGGAACCACCCCAACTATGCAGATCTGATGGCAGCCAAAAGCGTCCAGATGGTATCACCCTTCAAGCCTGGACAGACGGCAAGCAGGTGGTGTGGGACTACACATGTGCATCTACCTTGGCTGATACCTATCTCCAATACACCAGGGAGGAAGGAGGGGCAGCTGCCACCTTCAGGGAGTCCCAGAAGTCGAGAAAATATGGAGAACTTGCCCATCATTATATGTTTGTTCCCATAGGCTCAGAGACCCTTGGCTCATGGAGAAAAAGTGCATCTAAGTTCCTCAAGGAGCTGGGCAAAAGACTCGACAGGGTAACTAGGGATCCCAGGGCAGCTAGTTTTCTGTTCCAGCGACTCAGCGCTGCTGTTCAGAGGGGTAATGCATGCTGTATTCTGGGCACGCGCCCCAGCTCGGAAGAGCTGGATGAGATTTTCGCATTATAATCAGTGACAAACTTGTAACAATATGTACCAGACATGTATCTATCACATCTCGTGTACTGTATATGCCATCTTTTTATCAACAATGTATCTCTTAAATCTTTTGTACCATATTATGTAATAAAATATACCTATATATACATGTATATATATATATATATATATATATATATATATATATATATATATATATATATATATATATATATATATATATTT
>WNWK01017775.1:0-41600 GCA_009830355.1 Cherax destructor
GCTCTTCTTTTGCACTCTCTCACCACTCTCTTCACCTTTCTTTTACTCTCCATATACTCTGCTCTTCTACTAACACTTCTGTTTTGTAAAAACCTCTCATAAGCTACCTTTTTCTCTTTATCACACCCTTTACTTCTTCATTCCACCACTCACTTCTCTTTCCTCCTGCACCCACCCTCCTATAACCACAAACTTCTGCCCCACATTCTAATACTGCATTTTTAAAACTATCCCAACTCTCTTCAACCCCCACTACTCCTACTTGCACTAGCCCACCTTTCTGCCAATAGTTGCTTATATCTCACCCTAACTTCCTCCTCCCTTAGTTTATACACTTTTACCTCTCTCTACTTGCTGTTACCATTTTCTTTTTGTCCCATCTACCTTTTACTCTAACTGTAGCTACAACCAAATAATGATCTGATATATCCGTTGCCCCTCTATAAACATGTACATCCTGAAGCCTACTCATCAACCTTTTATCCACCAATACATAATCCAACAAACTACTTTCCTTACGTGCTATATCATACCTTGTATATTTATTTATCCTCTTTTTCATAAAATATGTATTACTTATTACCAAACCTCTTTCTACACATAGCTCAATTAATGGCTCCCATTTACATTTACCCTGGCACCCCAAATTTACCTACTACTCCATCCACAACATTTTTTACCCACTTTAGCATTAAGATCCCCAACCACAATTACTCTCTCACTTGGTTCAAAACTCCCCACACACTCACTCAACATTTCCCAAAATCTCTCTCTCTCTACACTTCTCTCTTCTCCAGGTGCATAAACACTTACTATAACCCACTTTTCACATCCAACCTTTATTTTACTCCACATAATCCTTGAATTTATACATTTATATTCCTTCTTTACCTGCCATAACTGATTATTCAACATTATTGCCACTCCTTCTTTAGCTCTAACTCTATTTGAAACCCCTGATCTAATCCCATTTATTTCTCCCCACTGAAACTCTCCTACCCCCTTCAGCTTTGTCTCACTTAAAGCCAGGACATCCAGCTTCTTTTCATTCATAACATCTACAATCATCTCTTTCTTATCATTCGCACAACATCCACGCACATTCAAACATCCCACTTTGACGATTTTCTTCTTCTTCTTTTTAGTAAGCTATACAGGAAAAGGGGTTACTAGCCCATTGTTCCCGGCATTTTAGTTGACTTTTACAACACTTTTACATCCACTTCCCCATGGATATGAAAGGGAAAAGCAATAAGAACAAGAACTATTAAGATAAAATCAAAGAAAACTCAGATGAGTGTGTATACAATAAACGTGTACATGTTTGCGTAGTGTGACCTAAGTGTAAGTAGAAGTAGCAAGACGTACCTGAAATCTTGCATGTTTATGAGACAGAAAAAAGACACCAGCAATCCTACCATCATGTAAAACAGTTTCAGGTTTCTGTTTCACAGTCACCTGGCAGGATGGTAGTACCTCCCTGAGTGGTTGCTGTCTACCAACCTACTACCTTATTAATAATACTTATAATACTTATACATAATATAATAATAATAATAATAATATACTAATACGTATAATAATAATATACGTAATACAACTATAATAATAACAATAATATATACGTACTACGTATGATTTAGTTTGAGCAGGCCACCACGAGATGGCAGTGCATATCAAAACAAAGAGGTCATCAGTCCACGTCTGTTTACGGAGCTTACCTCGCGGGTGAAGGAATACTCCTGCTTTACTTACGTTTCGTGCAGTTATTTTACAAAATTTCTTGTTTCTAACCATGGGTCCTAAGAAAGCAAGTCCACAGCAGAGAGCCGAGAAGAAAAAGAGGATGATTACCATGGATTTAAAGCAGGAAATCATTGATAAATATAGACAAGGTGCCAGGATTAAGGACCTAGCCAGACAGTACCAGCGTACCACTTCTACGATATGTACAATACTAAAGAACAAGGAATCTATAAAGGCTATAGCACCAGCAAAGGGCATTAAAATAATGTCTAAGCACCAGACCTCTGTCAATGAAAAGATGGAGACTCTGCTGTTGATATGGTTGACGGAAAAGCAGCTAGCAGGAGATACCGTGACTGAGGGTATCATCTGCGAGAAGGCACGAGGCATTTACAATGATTTGCTGCAGAAAATTCCAGGTACTTCAATGGACGAGGCATCACAAACGTCGTTTAAAGCCAGTTGGGGCTGGTTTGAAAAGTTTAAAAGGAGGACCGGCATTCACTCTGTCATCAGGCATGGTGAAGGAGCGAGCTCTGATGTGAAGGCAGCTGAGGATTTTGTCAAAAGTTTTGCAGAAGTGATAGCAGCCGAAGACTACATCTCTCAGCAAGTCTTCAACTGTGACGAGACAGGGCTCTTCTGGAAGAAGATGCCAAGGAGGACTTTCCTAACTGCAGAGATGATGATGATGCCAGGCCACAAATCCATGAAGGACAGGTTAACCCTCGCACTGTGCGCCAATGCAAGTGGTGACTGCAAGATCAAGTCGCTGCTGATATATCATTCAGAAAACCCCAGAAAGAAAAACTGGACGTTATGTGGAGGGCAAACCCGAAGGCATGGGTCACCAGGCAGTTCTTTGTGGAGTGGGTAAACCTGGTCTTTGGTCCTACTGTTAAGACGTATCTCCAGGAAAATAACCTACCCCTGCAAGCCCTTCTCATCCTGGACAATGCACCTGCTCACCCACCGAACATCACAGACGACATAATCGAAGAGTTCAAGTTTATAAAGGTTCTCTACCTTCCACCCAACACCACCACTATCCTGCAGCCCATGAACCAGCAGGTGATTTCTAATTTCAAGAAGCTCTTCACCAAGCACCTGTTCCGCTGCTGCTTTGACGTGACAGAGCACAAACTTGACCCTTCGAGAGTTCTGGAAGGAGCACTATAACATCGTGATATGCCTCAAAATTATAAATATGGCCTGGCAGGGTGTTACAAGGAGGACCTTGACCTCTGCGTGGAAGAAGCTGTGGCCTGAGGTTGTGTCCGAAAGGGACTTCGAAGGATTCAAACCCGAAGAGCCAGTGGTGGAGGAGATTGCGTCCCTTGGAAAAGTCATGGGCATGGAGGTGGAAGATGATGATGTGAACGATCTCATCGAGGAGCTGACGACAGAGGAGTTAGATGAACTACATAAGCAGCAGCATCAGGAGGTTTTGCAGGACATTCGTACCACGGAGGTGCAAGATGTGGAGGAGTACATCTCTACAAGTGAGATAAAAGAAATGTTGGGAATCTGGGAGAGATTATCAAGATTCATTGAAAGGAAACACCCCGAGAAAGTTTCAAGTGGTCGTGCGTTGGACCTATTTAATGATGCTTGCATAAGTCATTTCCGAAACATTCTGAAAGGGAGGAAGAAACAAACCTCCTTGGACAGTTTTTTCTTGAAACGCTCTGTAGATGAAAGTGTGACAAGCGTGGAGTAAAAGCCAAAAATCAGTGAATAGTAAAGTACGTAACATTAAAATAAAAATTGTAGCAGTTAAGTGACCTATATAATGATGCTTGCGTAAGTCATTTCCGAAACATTCTGAAAAAGGAGGAAACTAAATGAATTGACTGCATAAGCCGATGTGAACAGCATCTCTTCTCCATCTCCAAGGTAAATGCTGTATTACTACATAATTTCTTTATGTATTATTATTATTACATTATTATTATTATTATTGTTTTCCTTATGAAACATTATATCACTACGTACATATGTACGTAGTGATCTAATGGAGTTTGCCTTACGAACACTCCGTTTTCTGTTGTAATTAAAGCATGGGAAGGGATGGAGGAATGGCCGCCGTAGTGGCCTTATCCATAAAAATAACAATGGCTGCTGTGCCCCCTCGCTCGACTAACACTACTCACATACGTAATATTTCACTCATTCTAGTGTATTTATCATGTTTCTATGTTATTAATATTGTTTATCATGTCATAGCAGACGAATTGTGATAGATAAATAAGCCGTAGAGTTAATATTAGTGAAATATTGAAGTATATTTTGTCATTCCTGAGAGCCGGAACGGATTAATTTTATTTAAATTTAAATGGGGAAAATTGATTCTGCAAACGAGCAAATCCAGTTGCGAGCAAGCTCCTGGAACGGATTAAACTTGGAAGTAGAGGTTCCACTGTATAAGAGAATGCAGCAATGTGGTAAGTGTGCACCATATATAACAAATCCTGCAGCACGCAGTGCATGAGAAAAAAACTGTGACCGTGTATTTGGTTTAAAACAACTTTGCGGTGTATTTTCACATGGTTTTTATGGTTGTATTCTCAGTTTCTTTGTCTCGTTTGATAGAATGGAAGATACATTACAGAAATAGACAAGATTTTGATGGGTTTTAGTACTGAAAATAGATTGAAATTGAACTCAACTCAAAGTAACGAAAATGTTAGTTTTTTGCCGATGTTCAAGAGTAAATAAATCATGTCAAGCGTACAATACACGTCAACTGACGGGCCTAATATGCATTCACGAATGCGCTGATATTATTTATACAGTTATTACAGTATTGCATAACAGTAACTCTCTCATTTTTTGTGTGAATAAAAAATAAAAATGAAATGCATGTGAAAAACCTGGAAACGTAACTAACGAACAAAGGAAATGTCATTTTAGTGCTAGGAATGCCTGCTTTGTTAATTCTGGACCCTATTTTGAAATTGGCACATATTGAAATTTGTGTGAAATTGATCAAATTATTAATTTCTGATCACTTTATTGAGTAGTTGAAATAGATTGAGTGATTTCTTGTGCTCAATCGATAAAATGAAACACATACTAGCAAAATAGCTAAGAACAATATAATTGGCCAAAAATAGGACTCAAAGTAGGTACAATCGTCAATGCATAAATATCATTGACACATCAAAATTCACAAGAGCATAATTTCATCATTTTTTATCAAATTTCATACTTTTTGTTTTATTACCTTCAGAAAAAGATTCTCTACCATTTCATAAGAAAAAAAAAATTAAATTCTTGGACCCTGTGGGGAATTTTCAGATTGGGGGTCTGGACCCTCAAGGTGTTACCCTATCTCCAACTCAGTATCATGCCTGCCATCAAAGCCAAACTCCAAGTCAATGGCATACCCAACCTCTCCAAAAGAGATAATAGACCATTTCTACAAATGCCACTGTTACTTCCCTGGAGATCAACTTGCTCCTGGATGGAGCATTGTTACTACTACTACTGGACTCCCAAAATCTTCAAAGCTGAAGTGATGGACAAACTCAGCAACCACCTTTACAATCATTCCTTGTGCATGCATTTTGTGCACTGCACCATGGTCATATTTGTTGAAAGCTTTTGCAATGTCTATGAATATCACACATGCATTTTGTATCTTCCATATTGTAAAGCTCCAGCAATTGTGAGACAGGAGTTAGCAGCTCTAAACCCATGTTGCCAAAGGTTGTGCAAATGTGAGTCCATGTCGATGATGTATGTAACTACAGTAATATGACATTTGCTATCTGTAGGACGTCTATTCTGAAATTAGCCACAAAACAAAAAACCTCAAAATTATTTCAACCATCTTCTTACCTCCTATGTTCATGAGACCTTTCCTATATGTACCTCCTCCTTTTTTTCCCCCTTTTTTAACTACTGGTTTATTAGTCATTATTCCCACCTCATACTTAACACCTGCATGTTCCCCTTCCTATACTATCATCTATACTACAGTGGTACCTCGACTTACGATGGTCCCCAAACTCACCCTTTTATGTAAGTTTATTTTTTTAAATGCTTTTGTAAGTGTAATTTTGGGGGTCTAAAAGGACTAGTCTATTTTACAACATTTCTTAAGGAGATAAATTCGTTTGGTAATGGCACTTGAACAGCATTCTGGAATGAAAAAATATCGTAAGTCGAGGTACCACTGTACTTTGAACATCAAACAAATGTGAAGGTTTTCTCTCACTTACTATTTCTCATTACATGTAAATTTAGCCTTCTCTGTCACATCAATATGCCTTTACATTTCTTAAGCCAGTAACACAAACCCACCTAAGTGAAAAATACCCTTGACAATGATGACCTGGAACACAACTTATTGATTATATATTACGTAATTGCTTTGTTACGTTGTATGCCTGTTGGCGCTCCGTTTATTGTATATGTATTCCTAAAGTTTTTAAATAAAATATAAAAAAAAAAAACTTATTGATATTGAACATATCAAACTCTGATCACAATTTTAAAGTCATTAGCAATATTTCAAGTAACCCTAAATCATTTTTATCTTATGTGAAATTAAGGGCAGAAACCACTACTTTTCCTGAGCTGTTGCTTCAGGGAGATGGAACTTTCCTAATGATGAAGAAGAGTTTTGTGCTGTATGACTTAGTGTTCATTGACCCATTAACCCTTTCAGTGTCCAGACCCAGAACTGAAACTTGTCCACACTGTCCAACAATTTAAAAAAAAAAATTATCGTTTTCTTACGAAATGGTAAATATTTTTTTTCTAAAGGTAATAAAACAAAGTATAAAATCTGATTGAAAATGAACAAAATTACACTTTTGTGAGTTTAGCTGTCAGCGATATTCATACATCGGCGATTTTGCACATTTTGAGTCCAATTTTAGGCCAATTACACTGTTCCAGTCGACCATATTCTTAGCTACAGTGGACCCGTTTTCATCCGGTGCGGAAATTGAGCAATTCGGATTTCGAGCACTTTTTCGGCAAAATTTTACCCCGGGTTTCGTACATCCGCTTGGAAATTGTCTGTACCAGATGCATCTGCCTGGGCCGCTCATACGATCATGACTCACTATTGGGCACATTAAATGTCTTATTTTATGTTAATACAGTGGAACCTCTACTTAGGAGTTTAATCCGTTCCAGGAGCTTGCTCGCAACTGGATTTGCTCGTTTGCAGAGTCAATTTTCCTCATTTAAATTTATTGAAATAGAATTAATCCGTTCCAGTGGAATTCCAGGCTCCACAAAATACTTCTATAATTTCCCAAATATCAACTCTATGGCTTATTTATCTATCACAATTCATCTAATAAGACGTAATAAACAATATTAATAACATAAGATACATGATATATACACTAGAATGAATGAAATATTACGTATGTGAGTAGTGTCAGTGGCCATTGTTGTTGCTCCTGGGATACCTTCCCATGCTTTTATAACAGAAAACTGAGTGTTTGTAAGGCAAACTCCATTAGATCATCCTTTTTCTATCGCTTAATGGCTTGCTTGCTACACTCCTAATGGTACACTCTCAATGGTGCACTCGCAATGGTGCACTCTCAATGGTACACTCTCAATGGTACACTCTTAATGGTACACTAATAATGCTACACCTAGTTTGTGTTTATGTATGATTTCCTGCTTTAATTCCATGGAAATCATCCTCATTTTCTTCTCAGCACTGTCCTTTGCACTTGCTTTCTTAAGATCCATGGTTAGAAAGAAGAAATTTCACAAAATAACTGCAAGAAATGTATTGAAAACACAAAAAATTCCCTCCCTCCCTGAGCGGCGATGTTTTGATACACACTGCCATCTTGTGGTGGAGATCTGAAACTCACTTATAGTATTATTATTATTATTATAATTATATATTATTTTTAGTACGTACGTATTCTTATAATAATAATTATTCTTATAAAAATAATTATTATATTAAGCATATCATTATTATTAGTAGTAGTAGTAGAAGCAGTAGTAGTAGTAGTACATAGTACATATGTATTCTTATAATAATACTCTTGCTTACCATTTGGAATTTTTAATCACACAAAAAATAGAAGATTTACTGTTATGCAGACTATTGCATTATTGTAATAATTGTACAAATAATGTCAACCCATTCGGACAGGTATTGGACAGTGACGTCATTTGTTTACTCTCAAACATCGCCAAAAATCAAACATTTCAGCTACTTCGAGCTCAATTTCAAGGTACTTTTCGTTGTGAAAGCAATCAAAATCATATCTATATCTGTAATATATCTTCCATTCTATCAATTGAGACCAAAAAGATGAGAATACAACCATAAAAACCATACGAAAATATACCGCTAAGAGCCGGCTAAGGCTGAGAAGTGAACTCAGTTATTTACAGTCAGATTTCTTTCAATTTTGGTGTACATTAAGAAACGTCTTTCCATCATACATTGCCCAAGTTTCAATAAGATAGTCCAACAACAAATGAGATCCAATTCCCTAGATCAAGGGTAGAGCCCCTCACCAGCGTCGAGGAACCTCCCTTGAGGCCCACTCGCATCTGGAAATTTCGCTGGCCTATGGAAGCAAAAAATCGACCGATCGACTGCTCACATCTGGAAAAACTCGCACGTGGATGCGCTCATTAGTAGAGGTTCCACTGTATAGGCATTTTCATTAATCCATCCATGATATTTTCTTCAAAATTATATAAGAAACACGTTACATAGCATATAAACATGCAATGTTCATATGATATCGAGGGGTGGTAGTCGATGAAGGGAAAACATTGTTTTCTCTGGTCGAGCATTAGAGAAAACTGTGTGAATCTGTGTCTGGCCCTTAAACGGTCCAAACGTATATATACGTTCTTACCGCTACTGCCCCAAACGTATATCTACGTTATATTTTTCATTCCTTCAAAATTGGCGCGATAGGCCTCAGTAGCCTAGACATGAAAGAATGGGTCTGCGCACTCAGTGTGCGCCGGGTTAAAAAAATCCTGGCCGCCTGGGTACCGCATGGTAGCACCAGTTACATTCAGCTCCATCCTGGGTCAACATCATGGCACATCCTCGTGATTCACTCACGCCTCGTCGTATTAACACTCTACTATTTGAGGAAAGTGATATACAACGTGAGATTAGTGGATTTGACACCAATGTGGCCACTAATAATCAAGGATTTAGTGAAAATATCAACGATAACCCAGATGACCCTCAGCCCATCACCTCTGGGGTGGCCACTGTGGCCACACCAGACCCTGGGCCAAGCACCTCTGGGGTAGCCAGTGTGGCCACTCCAGACCCTAGGCCAAGCACTTCTGGGGTGGCCAGTGTGGCCACACAAGACCCTGGGCCAAGCACCTCTGGAGTGGCCAGTGTTTCCCATAGGCAACTACGCAAGAAGAAACTATCATTTTCCCGGTGTTTTAGTGATAGTGAAAGTGATGTAAGTGACGATGAGATTGATTTTATGCCATTAGATGATTCGTCTAGTGATAGTGATGTTCATTATTCACCTGTGAAGCGTACTTTTAGGTGTCTTGGCCTACGTTCAGGCAGTGTGCCATATGCAGTCCCCAAGGGTCGTGGCAGGTCACAATCCAAAACCCCGGCCACTGATAGTGATAGTGATCATGAAGGTGAATATGCTGGGATGGAGGAAGAAGTGGTCGGTGGCACGATGCCTGGACCACATGGCGCAGTTGGTGGACAGACAAAGGACCTCCCGGCACCCCCTCAGCCATGTGCTGCCTCCACTCCCGTCCCCCCACCTGCTCCCCCACGCCCCATGCCACAGGTCACAAAGTGGACACAAAGTGTATTCATGTCACAGCCTTTTGATTTTGATGTGAGTGGAAGTGGCATCCTGCCAGAATGTCCCATAACAAATAGTTCTACAGAGTTAGACTTTTTCCAGTTATACTTTGACGAGCCTATAATGAACTTGATAGTGACCCAGACGAACAATTATTACCGCTATATCATGGACAACACAGCAGAGGTTGGGGAATCATCACGGCTGCACAGGTGGAAAGATACAACAGTGGCTGAAATGTATTTATTCCTTGCCACTGTCATGCTTATGCCACATACCTATAAGAACAATATACGTAACTACTGGTCCACAGACAACTTTATCAGTACTCCTATCTTCCGTGA
Organism: Cherax destructor; assembly: GCA_009830355.1. NCBI lineage: Eukaryota > Metazoa > Arthropoda > Malacostraca > Decapoda > Parastacidae > Cherax > Cherax destructor. The sequence goes on from WNWK01017775.1 coordinate 9,899, forward strand.
CCTGCTTCCCTGCAACAGATTCATTCTGTTGCTAAGAATGTTGCACTTCTCAGACAGGAATATGCCCAACTGAAATGACCTTCTATACAAAATCCGGGAAGTGTTTATGTACCTGAAGCAGAAATTCAGTGCATACTTTTATCCGTTCAAGAACGTTGTTGTCGACGAGTCCTTGATTCTATTCAAGGGACGCATGTCATTCAAGCAATATATACCGAGTAAACGTAATCGCTTTGGTATAAAGCTTTTTGGTATGTGCGACTGTGAGACAGGTCTTGTGTTAGATGTCATTGTATACACTGGGAGAAACACTCAACGATACTAGACGCATGTTGGGCATTTCTGGTGATGTTGTTCGCAGGATGATGGAACCATACCTTGGCAAGGGCCATACATTGTACATAGACAACTGGTATACAAGCCCTATGCTCGCTGATTTCTTACGTGTGAACAACACCGATATATGGGGAACAGTGAGAAGGAATAGAAAACATATGCCAAGGTTCAGTGGCAGTGTTGACAGTGCAGTGCAAGCATTTCATGCCAATGACATCATGGCACTGACGTGGCATGACAAACGGGACGTGACATTTCTGTCAACCCTAGTGTGTTGTGAGGTGAGAGAAGGTAGGCGCACGGTCCTGACTCTCACCATACACGCTTGCGACTCACTCCATCACTGCCCACTCCCTCTCTGCTGTGTATTCCTGTGAATTCCATGTGAAATCTTGCCAGAGCTGTGTATCCGAGTGCCTGACGTCACTCGCGATGTCACCCCATGACATCCATCACGACGTCACTCCAGGACATCACCTCACGACGTCTGCTGACATCACCTCGTGATGTCACCCCATGACATCACCTCACGACGTCACGCCTAACATCACCACATGATGTCATGTGGTCTGTTTTTACAGTGAGCATTTTGTGTTAGTACTGTCGAGATGTTTGAGAGAAGATATACAGTGGACCCCTGGTTTTCGTAACTAATTCGTTCCAGAATGCTGTTCAAGTGCCGTTACCAAACGAATTTGTTCCCATAAGGAATAATGTAAATTAGATTAGTCCTTTTAGACCCCAAAAATACACTTATAAAAGCATTTACAAAAATAAACTTACATAAAAGGGTGAGTTTTGGAGTGTTTGAACAGCGGGGGTCCACTGCATGTTCGCCCAGACCAGTATAGCACCTCGTGTGTGTTACTTTGTCACCAGGTGTGACCCCGCGACTGCGCGCTTGACAGCTGACATTAGTCAGTTCAGGCGTCAGTTACGAGCGTCTGAGCCCCTTGTACAGAAAGCTCTATGTTCACCTCTCGTGATGCCCTGCTGAATTGTACCCGCGACGATTCCCCCATCTAGACCTGTTCCACTTCAACTTCTGACCGTCAGAGTGCAGTTATATGCAGAGACCAGTCTGATGATGCTTAGACCATCCTCTGCCGTAACTTCAACTGTTGAGAGAATGACACTCGTCAAGCCGCAGTAGCCCTGTCCTGTCGGCAGGCGATTGTCAGCCTCGTGTCACAGCTTCAGTGAGCAGCATACACAAATATGGTGCCACTTTGACTGCTAGCCCACTCACTACAGTAAGGTGTATGCTGTTATGACCTCCAGATGTTTCGCATAGTCGTCTCTGCCACGACTCACTCCACACGCGCTGGCAGTGATAGCCCCAGCAACAGTACCAGTCGAGAAATGTCCTCCTGAGTCGCTTGCCTGAAGAAGTCCTGCCCTGTTGCGACTACTGATGACACCTCACTAGAGGGCACCAGCAGGTTGTGCCCCAGGTTGAGTGAACCCTGCAGCGACTACTACAATAACTGCTTCACCGTCCCAGAGGAGACCATACCATTACGTCACAGCTCAGCCGCAGCAATGTCTCCTGTGTTGCAGTATCTGTCCAGGCGCAGGAAGGTGCGCAGTGATGCCCAATGATGCTCACTGCCTTAGACCACGAAGCACACCTTTTATTTCTTCCCTCTCTGTGGGAAGTTTTTTTTTCCATGTTCACATATGTATACATATATATGTTTTTATTTTGTGTTCTGTGCTGTGTTCCTGCGAGAGAGAGAGACCGAGTTTTTTTTACAGCCACTCATGGTCAGGGTCGACCATGGGTAGGTGGCCGAGCGAATGTAGACAGCCTGTACTGTCTGCATAGACAGCCTATGCTGTCTACCAGCCAAGCAAAATGTAGCCAGTAAGCCTACATGCCTAGTTCCCATAGTTTCTACCAGGGGGCAGGTCTCTGGGTGGGTATGCCCAGACCTGTCTCCCTCTCACTCTCTCTGCAGCCATCACTCAGTCAACAGGCCTACTCCTCTCTCCCTGGCATGGGCATGGCCCTCCCGGGCCATGGGTACAAACACACTGCCTGTGTACCCTCACGTTATCGCCAATAAAGTAAGAAGCCTCCAAAGTTTTATCATTCATCCACCGCTTGCAGCAGAACGATCTACAATCAATTTTCGTTATAATAGAACTGAACCCACCACAGAAGAACTTGTAGACCTTCAGAAGGAGCAGTAACACATTACAGCAGAGCAGCTGTCATCAGAGGAAGAGGAGGGAAGGGATGCTGTGCTCATTGCACTTGTCAAAGAAACGTGTGGTACATCCCCCAATACATAAAGGAGGAGCTCAAACAGACCTTAATAACTACAGGCCGATATCTAACTTACCCCTTCTCTCCAAAATCTTTGAAAAATTAATTCATAAACAAATATATTCCTACCTCACCTCCAACAGCGTACTCAACCACTGTCAATTTGGATTCAGGCCTAATAAAAATACAAATGATGTGATTATACACATGTTAGAAATAATTTACACCGCCCTTGAAAAAAAAGAAATCCCAGTGGGAATCTTCATTGACCATGATCTGTTACACCTAAAATTATCACACTATGGTATAAGAGGACACTTCCTCAACTACCTAAAATCATACCTAAGCAACAGAAACCAATATGTGTACACAAATGGAGCTAGCTCCACCGTGCAAACTATTACCGTAGGTGTCCCACAGGGAAGTGTTCTTGGCCCACTACTCTTTCTCATTTACATTAACGACCTACCAAATGCATCTCAACTACTCAAACCCATACTTTTTGCAGATGACACTACATACGTTATCTCGCACCCTAGCCCAGACATACTAGCCAACACTGCAAATACTGAATTGCAGAAAATATCTACCTGGATGATGACCAACAAACTTACTCTCAATATTGATAAAACCTATTTTATCCAGTTTGGGAACAGAGCTACAAACGCACCACTTAACATAATGATAAACGGGTCCCCTATCGCAAAACTCAGAGGGAAAATTCTTAGGAATCCATCTTGACAGTGGCCTCAAATTTCAGACACATATACAACAAATTTCCAAGAAAGTCTCAAAGACCGTGGGAATACTATCCAAGATACGGTACTATGTTCCACAACCAGCTCTCCTTACCCTATATCACTCACTCATTTACCCATACCTCACCTATGGAATCTGTGCATGGGGCTCTACATCAATAACTCATCTCAGACCACTAATAACACAACAAAAGGCAGCAGTTAGAATGATAACAAATTCACACTCAACACAACATACTCCACCAATATTCAAAAACCTAAACTTACTCACCATACAAGACATCCATACTTTTTACTGTGCCTATTACATACATAGAACACTCTATGCAAATATTAACCCACCACTCAAACTTCTCCTTACCAATTTTAACAGGACACATGACCATAACACTAGACACAGATCACTCCTTGATGTTCCCCGTGTCCATCTAACACTATGTAAAAACTCAATGCATATACATAAAAGGCACGAAAATTTGGAATTCATTACCTGTCATTGCCAAAGAAACCCTGCCTGTACCCCAATTCAAAACGATGCTAAAAAATCACCTTCTCACCCAAAGCTAAATGCTCAATATCAAACATTCTCAACAAAGTAGAATAATCACTTAATGTAAAAACCTGACTAATCACTTAAATGTAAAAACCTGTTATGAATAATACATACTAAGCTAACTATTACCTAACATTTACATTATAATGACCACGTAAACTGTAACTGCAATGCAACTAATTGTTTTAAATTGTTATCTCACTCAATTAGTTGCATTGCTGCAATTAATTGATATGTTCAACTTATACTCAAACTTTATAACTTAGATATGCAATTATACTTATTTTATAAATTGTCAACCATAACTTTTTACCATGTAGTCTAGAATAAAGTAGTCTTAAGAATGCCCGCAATGCACAGCATATTAGGGGCTTTTGGCATGTACATCTCATTAAGAAATATATCTTGTCTACCATGTATCTTTGTACCATGTCACAATAAAGTATTATTATTATTATTATTATTATTATTATTATTATTATTATTATTATTATTATTATTATTTGTACAATGACAGTACTATAATGTCTCAATTTAGACAAGTGTTAAAATGGAGCCTGAAATAGGTTTTTAGTGAGTCAAAAAAAAACAGTGAGCCAGAAGATGTTAGTAGTGAAAAGAGAAACAACACGAGAAGGACAGTTGCCTTACATATTTATAGGTGACTCTCCTTCCAAGCAGTAACATCCTCCCTCCTCTACTCCACCTCCTGCTTCCAGTATGCCATTAGCTCTCCTCTGGCACGTAAGGGGCAGTTGAATTTTCATTTACTGTACAGCATTTCAGTTAAAATTTTCATTTAGTATTCATTTTTAGTTTCCCTTGTGCTGGATATTTTATACAATGTTTCATGTAGTAGTTAGTACATTACTAATATTATTATTATTCATTCTTTCAATGCACCGGCCGTATCCCACCGAGGCTCGGGTGGCCAAAAAGGAAAAACAAAAGTTTCTCCTTTTACATTTAGTAATATATACATATATACGTATATACATAATATATACAGTGGACCCCCGGTTTACATACTGCTCAAAACTCGACCCATTATGTAAGTGTATTTTTGTAAGTGCTTTTGTAAGTGTATTTTTGGAGGTCTAAAAGGACTAATCTAATTTACATTATTCCTTATAGAAATAAATTTGCTCGGTACCAGCACTTGAACAGCATTCTGGAACGAATTATTGCAGTTAACCGGGGTCCACTGTATATGTACAGTAGACCATCATTTAGCACAAGATTATGTTGCATATTATGGGTATTGCACGATTGAAGAATTGCGGCACATTATTATCTAACACGACATAAAAATTATATTACACGGTTCGCGGGAGGGGGGAAAATTTTGAGCGCACGGTAGCCCGCAGTGGGATAAACCATTGAGTCAGTGGGGGTCCTACTGAGGGTGGCTATGAGCCACATCAAGTGTTTAACCCTTTGAGGGTTTCGGCCGTACTAGTACGGCTTACGCCCCAGGGTTTTGGTAATACTAGTACGCCTAAATTCTAGTGCCCTCAAATCAAGCAGATACAGGCTGTTAGTCCTAGATGCGAGAGAATGGGTCTGTGCGGTCAGTGTGCGCAGTATAAAAAAAATCCTGCACACCACAGTGCATAATGAGGAGAAAAAAAACTATGACCATGTTTTTGGTTTAAAACAGTGACTTTGCAGTCTAATTTCGTATGGTATTTATGCTTGTATTCTCGTTTTCTTGGTCTCATTTGATAGAATGGATGATATATTACAGAAATAGAGATAACTTTGACTGGTTTCATGATGACAAGTACCTTGAAACTGAGCTCAAAGTAGCAAAAATGTTCGATTTTGGCCGATGTTCAAGAGTAAACAAATCACACCATGCGTCCAATACACATCAACTGGCAAGTCTAATATTCTTGCACAAGTGCAGTTGTATACATAACAGTAAATCTTCTATTTTTTGTGAGAATAAAAATTCAAAATGGAAGGCAAAAGTAATGTAAGAGGGGCATGAAGACGTGACTAATGAACAGAGAAGATGTTATTTTAGTGCCAGGAATGTCTGCCTTGTTTATTCTGGACCCTATTTTGAAATTGGCATCGTTTGAAATTTGTATGAAATTGGCCAAACTGCCATTTTCTGACCACTATTTAGGGTAGTTGAAATTGGTAAATAGGCGGTTTCTTGTACTCAATCGATAGAAGATATGGAGTTCTAGCAAAATAGCTATAATTTTAGTAGACTGAAACATTGGAATTTGCCGAAAATAGGGCTCAAAGTGGGCGAAATCGCCGATGCGTAAAGGTCATCGATACCGCTAAATTCGCGAAAGCATAATTCCGTTAATTTTTGATCAAATTTCATAATTTTGGTGGCGTTATGATCGGAAAAATATTCTCTATCATTTCATAAGATTTTTTTTTTTTTCCGAAAAATTTGCAACCCTGAGAACGAGTTTGGGAGACAAGTGTTTTCTGGAAGAAAATGCCAACACGAACTTATATCAGTCAGCAAGAGAAAAGTGCACTAGGCTGCAAGACAGCAAAGGATCGCACCTTGCTCCTTTGCGGTAATGCATCAGGTGATTTCAAGTGTAAGCCCATGGTTATTTACCGCTCTAAGAATCCTCATGCTTTGAGGAAAAGGGAATTTGTTTTTCCTTCCCACAAACTGTAAGTAAGTAAGTAAGTTTATTCAGGTATACACAGACACAGTTACATTGATTATCATACATAGCAGCATATGTGTAGAGAACCAAGGATAACCCAAAAAAGTCAAGACAGAATGGAAATATGTCACTCTGACTTTTTTGGGTTATCCTAGGTTCTCTACACATATGCTGCTATGTATGATAATCTTTGTAACTGTATCTGTGTATACCTGAATAAACTCACTTACAGTTTGTGGGAAGGAAAAACAAATTCCCATTTCCTCAAGCGGCCGCCTTGTTGTTGTGGAGCAGCGGGGGAGACAACCTGCTGTCCCAAGGACCCCCCCCCCTGAACCACAACACCATTCGAAGTTCATACACGTTCAGTCCACTGTGTATTGATCTTTAAATTACTATATCTTGTATCTGCCAAGCAATCATAACACCCATTAGGCATACCAGTGTTGCTCAAAGTGGCAAGAAAAGGTGTAAGCATTTAAGTCTTAGAATTAACGAAGGAAACAAAGATATTAGACCAGACATAACCTGTGGCCGTAAGAAGTGTTACTTTGTACACATAAAAAGAGGTAAACATAAGTTTGACTTACTGAATGACTGACTTACTGAATGACTTACATAAGAACATAAGAAAGGAGGAACACTGCAGCAGGCCTGTTGGCCCATACAAGGCAAGTCCTTCACATTCCATCCCACTAACAGAATATTTGTTCAACCCAATCTTCAATGATACCCAAGAAAAAAGCTTTGATAATTCTATTTACTCATGTGCAATTCCCACTCAAATCCAACCCCTCTCACTCATGAATTTATCCAACCTAAATTTAAAACTACCCAAGGTCCTTGCTTCAATAACCCTACTACGCAGACTATTCCACTCATCAACTACCCTATTTCCAAACCAATACTTTCCTATATCCTTTCTAAATCTTGGTGAGATATTCTAAAGACCTTATTTATATCCCCTTTGTTAATACCCATGTTCCACTTGTATACCTTGATCATATCTCCCCTCATTCGTCGTCTTACAAGTGAATGTAATTTTAGGGTCTTCAATCTTTCTTCATACGAAGATTTCTAATGCTATGTATTAATTTAGTCATTCTACGCTGAATGTTTTCTAACGAATTTATGTCCATTCTGTAATATGGAGACCAGAATTGAGCTGCGTAATCTAGGTGAGGCCTTACTAACGATGTATAAAGCTGTAATATAACCTCTGGACTTCTGTTTCTTACACTTCGTGATATAAATCCCAGTAATCTGTTTGCCTTATTACGTACGCTTAGGCATTGCTGTCTTGGTTTAAGGTTGCTGCTTACCATAACCCCCAAGTCCTTTTCGCAATCTGTATGGCTAAGTTCTACGTTATTTAACTTATAAGTGCTTGGGTTATGGACACTCCCGAGCTTCAGAACCTTGCAGTTATCTACACTGAACTACATCTGCCACTTTTCTGACCAGGAATTGAGTTTGTCTAAATCCTCCTGAAGTTCCCTGACATCTACGTTAGAATCAATTATCCTACCTATCTTCGTGTCATCGGTGAATTTGCTCATATCACTAGGAATTCCCTCATCAAGGTCATTGATATATATTATAAACAACAATGGGCCTAGGACTGATCCCTGTGGAACACCACTTGTTACAGATCCCCACTCGGATTTAACCCCATTTATGCACACTCTCTGCCTCTTATTGGTGAGCCATGACTCGATCCATGACAGCACTTTCCCCCAATGCCATGAGCTGCCACTTTCTTTAACAGTCTCTGGTGCGGTACTCTATCAAAAGCCTTACTAAAATCTAAATAAACAATATCGAATTCTTTATCGTGATCAACAGCCTCAAAAGCTTTACTAAAGAAGGTTAATAAATTAGATAGGCAGGAACGGCCCCTCGTGAATCCATGCTGAGTATCATTAATCAAATTATGGTTATCTAGATGGCTTCTAATAATATCAGCTATGATTGACTCTAGTAATTTGCCTACAATTGAGGTCAGGCTTATTGGGCGGTAATTTGACGGTAGTGACTTGTCCCCTGCTTTAAAAATAGGAATTACATTAGCCATCTTCCACATATCAGACACTACACCTGTTTGAAGAGATAAATTAAAAATGTTAGATATTGGTTCACAGAGTTCCATTTTGCATTCCTTAAGAACCCTTACATAAAGCTCATCAGGACCCGGCGATTTATTTTGTTTCAGTCGGTCTACTTGTTTCATAACCATTTCGCTAGTGACTGTGATATTACATAATTTATCTTCTTCAGGGCCACTATAAAAATTAATTACTGGGATATTATTAGTGTCTTTCTGTGTGAAAACCGAGAGAAAATAATTATTAAAAATAGAGCACATATCATTCTCCTTGTCAGTAAGATGCGTAAAGTTATTTTTAAGGAGACCTATCTTATCCCTAACTTTTGTTCTATAAACCTGGAAAAAACATTTTGGGTTAGTTTTTGAATCCCTAGCAACTTCAATTTCATAGTCCCTTTTAGCTTTTCTTATACCCTTTTTAATGTCCCTCTTAATGTCAGTATACTGATTTATAAGATGACCCTCACCTCTATTTATGTGCCTATAAATTCCTTTCTTCTGCCCTAAAAGATATTTGAGCCTATTATTCATCCATTTTGGGTCATTTCTACTTGATCTAATTTCTTTATACAGGATAAATGTTCTTTGGGCAGCCTGTATAGTGTTAAGAAAGCTGTCATATTGATAGCTCTCTTCGTTACCCCAATCCACAGTTGACTGACTTGACTGACTTACTGAATGACTTGAATGACTTACTGACTGACTGACTTATTGAATGACTTAAAGTTAGACAGTACAACCATCGACTTCAGTTCCAGAACCTCTACCATCCACCTCAGCCCAGTAGGGCCACAGCATAACTCTCCACTCTCTTCACAATCATCCACAAACACCAGCACCCACAATTTAAGGTAAATACTATTATTCCTGTTACATTTGTAGTGTTAAGCAGTAAAAACAACATAATACATCACGATAATGAACTATTTTTTTTTTTATTAACACATCGGCCGATTCCCACCAAGGCAGGGTGGCCCGAAAAAGAAAAACTTTCATCATCATTCACTCCATCACTGTCTTGCCAGAAGGGTGCTTTACACTACAGTTATAAAACTGCAACATTAACACCCTCCTTCAGAGTGCCGGCACTGTACTTCCCATCTCCAGAACTCAAGTCCGCCTGCCGGTTTCCTGAATCCCTTCATAAATGTTACTTGCTCACACTCCAACAGCACGTCAAGTATTAAAAACCATATGCCTCCATTCACTCCTATCAAATACGCTCACACATGCTTGCTGGAAGTCCAAGCCCCTCGCACACAAAACTTCCTTTACCCCCTCCCTCCAACCTTTCCTAGGCCGACCCCTACCCCGCCTTCCCTCCACTACAGATTTATACACTCTCGAAGTCACTCTGTCTCGTTCCATTCTCTCTACATGTCCAAACCACCTCAACAACCCTCCTCAGCTCTCTGGACAATCGTTTGGTAATCCCGCACCTCCTCCTAATTTCCAAACTCCGAATTCTCTGCATTATATTCACACCACACATTGACCTCAGACATGACATCTCCACTGCCTCCAGCCTTCTCCTCGTTGCAACATTCATCACCCATGCTTCACACCCATATAAGAGCGTTGGTATAACTATACTCTCATACATTCCCTCTTTACTTCCATGGACAAGGTTCTTTGTCTCCACAGACTCGAAGTGCTCCACTCACCCTTTTCCCTCATCAATTCTATGATTCACCTCATCCTTCATAGACCCATCCGCCGACATGTCCACTCCCAAATATCTGAATACATTCACCTCCTCCATACTCTCTCCCTCCAATCTGATATCCAATCTTTCGTCACCTATTCTTTTTGTTATCCTCATCACCTTACTCTTTCCTATATTCACTTTCAATTTTCTTCTTTACACACCCTACCAAATTCATCCACCAACCTCTGCAGCTTCTCTTCAGAATCTCCCAAAAGCACAGTGTCATCAGCAAAAAGCAACTGTGACAACTCCCACTTTGTATTTGCTTCTTTATCTTTTAGCCCAACACCTCTTGCTAAGACCCTCGCATTCACTTCTCTTACAACCCCATCTATAAATATATTGAACAACCACGGTGACATCACACATCCTTGTCTAAGGCCCACTTTTACTGGGAAATAGTCCCCTTCCCTCCTACACACTCTAACCTGAGCCTCACTATCCTCATAAAAACTCTTCACTGCTTTCAGTAACCTTCCTCCTATTCCATACACCTGCAACATCTGCCACATTGCCCCCCTATCTACCCTATCATACGCCTTTTCCAAATCCATAAATGCCACAAAAACATATTCACTTTTATTTTTGTAAGATCTGGTGTAGACAGCCTCGACTGTCTGCATAGACAGCCATGCTGTCTGCCAGCTGAGTTCATATTTCGCGCCATGCTTGTGCTGCCACCTATAGGCCTATACCTATGTCACTTTGCTCCACCATGTTCCTTCTTCACTTGGCGCCCAGACATTTCTCAGACAACAAGGCCTAACTCCTCTCTCCCTCGCAAGGCGCATGGCCCTGCCGGGCCATGGCCACTAACACAGCCTGTGTACTCACCCTTTATTACAAATAAAGTAGAAGCCTCCGAAGCCTTATCATTGCATTCCCGCCACCAAGAAGACGCCAAATAACTATTGTTATACTGGTCTAAAAAAAACTTGTTTGGCTTTTTGGGGACTCCCAGGAATGTAACCCTATTTTTCCCATAAGTTCTTTTAACCCTTTCAGGGTCCGTGCCGTAGTTCTACGGCTTTGAGTTAAGGGTCCAAACCGTAGTTCGTAGTTCGTTTTGGCGTTTTTGTGGTGTATGTGCACAGACAAAACACCTCTTCTGAGCAGTTTTCTTGAAAGTACTAGTAGGAGGCAGTTGTATGGGGTAGTGATCACCAGGTCTCAGACGAGAGGGTATGTGTTGATAATTTTGTGGGTGCTGGTCTATTGCAGGTGTTACTTGGTACTTGAATATTATTTGTCTGATGACTGACAAACAAAATTCACCATATTTGGGTTTGTTGTTGGTCTTCAACTTATACATATTATAAGCATTCAGCATGGAAATGTCAAGATGGAAAAAGAGTTTTATGTACCACTTATAACTCTTGCGAACACAATCAGCAAACTCAATCTGCATGTCTCATTTGTCCACTAAGTGCATATTGAGGTTGTAGTCCATCACAGCTGCAGGTTTTAGAATGGGTTCATTGGTCTCTCTATTCTGCCTGCCACTGTCTGCCATTTCGTTTCGGTGAACTGATGTCAACAATGTGACATCACGTTTGCCATGCCACCGAAATGCCATTATGTCATTGGCAGCAAATGCCTGCACCTCACCTCTACAAGTGCCTTCGTCGAACCTAGGCATATACTTGCACTGTGCCACACACGTCTGTCATGTTCACTCGCAAAAAATCACTGAGTAAGGGGCTTGTGTACCAGTTATCAGTATATAATATATGCCCCTTACCAAGATATGGTTCCATCATTGTTCTAACCACATCACCAGATACCCAATAACTTCCTGGTATCTTGCAATGTATTACTGCCAGTGTACACAATTATATCCAAAACCAGACCACTTTTGCAATCACACAGTACAAATAACTTTATACCAAAGCATTTCCTCTTGCTTGGTATATACTGCTTGAACGACAGTCTGCCTTTGAACAAAATCAAAGACACATCAATAACAAGCTTCCTGAAGGGATAAAAATACATACAGCACTTTTGTTTCAGGTACATAAACACATTCCTGATCTTATATAACCTGTCGTTTCTGTCAGGCCTTGTTTTGTCTGAGAAGTGTAGCATACGTAACAGTAGCAGAAATCGATTCACTGGTATGTCACTGAAAGATGGGGTTGAAATCAGGCGGTCTGTCAACCAATATGTGGTGACAGTGTGCTTATACACATGTGGCATAAGCATTATTGTGGCAAAGAACAGTTACATCTCTGCCACAGTTGTGTCCTTCCACTTGTGTAGGCGTGATCTTGGTGAAAGAATTGTGTTTGCCATGGTGTATTCGAAGTATGTGTTACTTTGCCTGACAATAATGTCCATCAGGGGTTCATCGAAGAATAACTGAAAGCATTCCAGTTCAGTGACATTGTTCCCAAGTGTACACGATGGTCATATTCCACTTTGTGTTTCATCAAAGTGATGGGGATTGGGAACAAAATAGGCACCCAGATGCGGTCTGCTGGTGGGTACTGGATATTGACAGGTGGTTGTGCAGGTTGTGGGAGTGTGGGGGTGGTTGAGGGTGGAATTTGTTGTGGCTTTGCTGATTTAGCAGCGTGGGTACCAGCGTGGCCCGTTGCTGGTGCCACATGACGCATGCCACCACCAACACCACCACCACCTGCTGCCCCACGCACATTGTCCATCCCAATTGTAACAATATCGTCATCTTCATTATCAGTTCGTGGTGGAGGGCCACAGAATGTCCTCCGAGATTTACTACTTCCCCTTGGAATAGCATATGGCACACTACCAGAACGCATGCTGTGTCGTACATACTGCCGCTTCACTGGAGAATATTCCTCTTCACTGTCGCAACTCGAACTGCTTTCAATAGCTTGGAAATCACTATCACTATCATTTTCACTGCTCACATCTGAGTCCTGTACAGGAGGAAAACAGTTTTCTCTTTGGCCCTGGTACAGATGAACGTATATGAGACAGTCCAGCACCAGAGGTGGAAGGATGTGGGTCGTCTGGGTTTTCATCACTAATTACAGTGGACCCTTGAAAATCGTCTCCCTTGAAGATTGGCGAATTTGAATATCTTCCACTTTTTTCGGCAAAAAAATAGACTTGAAATTCGTCCATTATCTTAAAAATCGGCGGTCGTCTGAAACGCGTCCGCGTGGCCTCCCCGCCGCCTGGGCACATAAACACCACATTGAGCGTCAGTGTGCCATTGTTTACCAGCGCGTGACCACCACCCATGCATTCATGCCATACATTTTGTCAATATTCCATTCGTTTTAGTGCTTGCAGATAAATAAGCTACCATTGGCACAAAGAAAGCTCCTAGTGCCAGCCCTGTGGTAAAGAAAGTGAGAAACACAATAGAAGTTAAGAAAGAGGTCATAGAAAAATATGAAACTGGTGTACGTGTGGCGGAGCTCTCCAGGATGTATGGGAAGGCCCATTTAACCATCACTTCCATCTTGTTGAAGAAAAAGGAAATCAAGGAAGCTGATGTGAAATGGCTGAATATGCTAACGAAAAAGAGATCTCAAATAATCGAAGAAATTGAGAAGTTGTTCCACAGACAAAAAGAGTTAGCAGGAGATAGTGTTACACAGTCAATAATTTGTGAAAAGGCAAGGCAGTTGCATGGCGATCTCATAAAGAAAAGTCCTGGAACGAGTGCTGATGTTGATGAATTCAAGGCCAGCAAAGACTGGTTTGAAAATTTCAAAAAGCAAAGTGGCATACACAATGTTGTAAGGCATGGAGAGGCTGCAAGTTCTGACAAATGTATGGCTGAAAAATTTGTGAATTCAAGGGGTACATAGAGGCTGAACAATTCAAACCCCAACAAGTGTTCAATTGTGATGAAACAGGCCTCTTTTGGAAGAAAATGCCAAAGAGGACCTACATTACTCAGGAGGAAAAGGCACTGTCAGGACACAAGCCTATAAAAGACAGGCTAACTCTTATGCTTTGTGCCAATGACAGTGGTGATTTCAAAGTGAAGCCTTTACTCGTGTATCACTCTGAAAATCCCAGTGTTCAAGAAGTACAGTGTTGCCAAAGCTAATTTGTGTGTGTTTTGGAATAACACTAAGGCATGGGTCACGAGGGAAATTTTCCTTGATTGGTTCAATGAAGTGTTTGGCCCCATTGTGAAGAAATCCCTCCTGGAAAATAAATTGGATCTCAAGTGCCTCCTGGTAATGGACAATGCTCCTGGTAATCCTCGAGACTTGGAAGAGCAAATTGTGGAGGAGTTTCGTTTCATCACAGTGAAGTTCTTGCCCCCTAATACCACTCCCCTCCTCCAGCCCATGGACCAGTAGGTCATTTGTAACTTCAAAAAACTGTACACCAAAGCAATGTTTCAAAGATGCTTTGACATAACCTCGGACACAGAATTGACCCTAAGAGATTTCTGGAAAGATCACTTCAATATCTTCCATTGCATTAACCATATAGGTAAGGCTTGGGAAAAGTGAGCTCCTGGACTTCTGCTTGGAAAAAATTGAGGCCAGACTGTGTTCCACAGAGGGATTTTGAAGGGTTTGGGGCTGACCCTCAGGACCCTGAGCCTGTTGTGGAAAAAATTGTCTTTGGGGAAGTCCATGAGGTTGGAGGTTAGTAGCGAGGATGTGGAATAGTTGGAGGAGGACCACAATGAAGAGCTAACCACTGCAGATCTGCAAGATCTTCATCTGCAACAGCAACAGACCACAGCTCAGGAAATTGCTTCAGAGGGCTAGGAAGAGATGGAAGTCGTTGTCTTCTTCAAAGATTAAGGAGATTTGTGCCAAGTGGACTGATGTGCAAAGATTTATGGATGATTTTCACCCTGACAAAGCTGTTGCAGGCAGTGTTGGCAACATGTACAATGACAATGTGGTGTCCCATTTTAGGGAAGTTTTAAAGAGACGCCAGACACAGAGCTCTCTACACAGTTATTTTGTGAGACAGGGGTCCAGTGACTCTCAAGCTGGTCCTAGTGCCATTAAAAGACAAAGAAGGGAATTAACCCCAGCAAAGGACTTGGTACTTGAGGTCTTTATATAAGGGGATTCCCATTCCAAACAATAAAAAAACTTCCATCCTCTTCCCTCCTCCCGTCTTCCACACATCAACTCTTCAACAAAGATAAGTGTCATGGTTTTCTTATTTTATTCTTTATGCCTCACTGTTTTCTGTGTAATTAAGTGAATATTTGGGGTAGAAAAATATTTTATTTTAATACTTTTGGGTGTCTGGAACGGATTAATTATATTTCCATTATTTCTAATAGGGAAAATAGATTCGGAGTTCATAATATTCGGTGTTAGTAACGCCCTCTGGAACGGATTAATTACGAAAACCGGGGGTCCACTGTACTTCCCATTTCCAGGACTCAAGTCCAGCTAAATCAATAACCGGTTTCCCTGAATCCCTTCACTAAATATTACCCTGCTCACACTCCAACAGCTCATCAGGTCTCAAAAACCCTTCGTCTCCATTCACTCCTATCTAACACGCTCACACACGCTTTCTGGAATTCCAAGCCCCTCGCCCACAAAACCTCCTTTACCCTTTTCCTCCAACCTTTTCAAGGACGACCCTTACACCTCCTTCCTTCCCCTACAGATTTATACGCTCTCCAAGTCATTCTACTTTGATCCATTCTCTCTAAATGACCAAACCACCTCAACAACCCCTCTTCAGCCCTCTGACTAATACTTTTAGTAACTCCACACCTTCTCCTAATTTCCACACTCCGAATTTACTGCATAAAATTTACACCATACATTTCCCTTGGACAGGACATCTCCACTGTCTCCAGCCACCTCCTCGCTGCAGCATTTGCAACCCATGCGTAACACCCATATAAGAGTGTTGGTACCACTATTCTTTCGTACATTCCCTTCTTTGCCTCCATGGATAACGTTTTTTGTCTCCACAGATACCTCAATGCCCCACTCACCTTTTTTCTTTCATCAATTCTATGGTTAACCTCATCCTTCATAAATCCATCCGCTGACAAGTCAACTCCCAAATATCTGAAAACATTCACATCTTCCAAAATCCCTCTCTCCAATGTGATATCCAATTTTTCTTTATTTATATCATTTGATACCCTCATCACCTTACTCTTATCTATGTTCACTTTCAACTTTCTACCTTTACACACCCTCCCAAACTCGTCCACTAACCTTTGCAGCTTTTCTTTAGAATCTCCCATAAGCACAGTATCATCAGCAAAAAGTAACTGTGTCAACTCCCATTTTGCATTTAATTCCCCATAATTTAATCCCACCCCTCTCCCCAATACCCTAGCATTTACTTCTTTTACAACCCCATCTATAAATATATTGAACAACCATGGTGACATTACACAGCACTGTCTAAGACCTACTTTTACTGGGAAGTAATCTCCCACTCTCCTACACGCCCTAACCTGAGCCTCACTATCCTCATAAAAGCTCTTTACAGCATTCAGTAACTTACTACCTATTCCATACACTTGCACCATTTGCCACATTGCTCCCCTATCCACTCTGTCATATGCCTTTTCTAAATCCATAAATGCAATGAAAACTTTCCTTCCTTTATCTAAATACTGTTCACATATATGCTTCAATGTAAACACTTGATCTACACATCCCCTACCCACTCTAAAGCCTCCTTGCTCATCTGCAATCCTACTCTCTGTCCTGCCTCTAATTCTTTCAATAATAACCCTACCGTACACTTTACCTGGTATACTCAGTAAACTACTTCTTCTATAATTCTTACAATCTCTTTTATCCCCCCTATTTTATCCAGTTTGGGAACAGAGCTACAAACGCACCACTTAACATAATGATAAACGGGTCCCCTATCACAAAACTCACAGAGAGAAAATTCTTAGGAATCCATCTTGACAGTGGCCTCAAATTTCAGACACATATACAACAAATTTCCAAGAAAGTCTCAAAGACCGTAGGAATACTATCCAAGATACGGTACTATGTTCCACAACCAGCTCTCCTTACCCTATATCACTCACTCATTTACCCCTACCTCACCTATGGAATCTGTGCATGGGGCTCTACATCAATAACTCATCTCAGACCACTAATAACACAACAAAAGGCAGCAGTTATATATGACACTCCAGAAAACATACTCCACCAATATTCAAAAACCTAAACTTACTCACCATACAAGACATTCATACTTTTTACTGTGCCTATTACATACATAGAACACACTATGCAAATATTAACCCACCATTCAAACTTCTCCTTACCAATTTTAACAGGACACTTGACCATAACACTAGACACAGATCACTCCTCGATGTTCCCCGTGTCCATCTAACACTATGTAAAAACTCAATGCATATAAAAGGCACGAAAATTTGGAATTCATTACCTGTTATTGCCAAAGAAACCCTGCCTGTACCCCAATTCAAAACGATGCTAAAAAACCACCTTCTCACCCAAACCTAAATGCTCAATATCAAAGATTCCCAACAAAGTAGAATAATCACTTAAATGTAAAAACCTGATTAATCACTTAAATGTAAAAACCTGTTATGAATAATACATACTAAGCTAACTGTTTCTATAACATTATAATGACCACGTAAACTGTAACTACAATGCAATTAATTGTTTTAAATTGTTATCTCACTCAATTACTTGCAGTGCTACAATTAATAAATTATTATGTTCAACTTGTATTCAAACTTTATAACTTAGATACACAATTATACTTATTTTATAAATTATCAACCATAATTTTTTTTACCATGTAGTCTACTATTAAATAGTCCTAAGAATGCCCGCAATGCACAGCATATTAGGGGCTTTTGGCATGTACATCTCATTTATACCTATGTATCATGTCTACCTATGTATCATTGTACCATGTCTAAATAAATATTATTATTATTATTATTTTTTTTTTTTCAACAAGTCGGCCGTCTCCCACCGAGGCAGGGTGACCCAAAAAGAAAGAAAATCCCCAAAAAGAAAATACTTTCATCATCATTCAACACTTTCACCACACTCATACATAATCACTGTCTTTGCAGAGGAGCTCAGATACGACAGCTGAGAAAAGTCCCTCCCAGCTGTCACTATCTCAGACCCCTCCTTTAAAGTGCAGGCATTGTACTTCCCATTTCCAGGACTCAAGTCCAACTAAATCAATTAACTGGTTTCCCTGAATCCCTTCACAAAGTGTTACCCTGCTCACACTCCAACAGATCGTCATGTCCCAAAAACCATTCGTCTCCATTCACTCCTATCTAACACGCTCACACATGCTTGCTGGAAGTCCAAGCCCCTCGCCCACAAAACCTCCTTTACCCCTTCCCTCCAACCTTTTCTAGGACGACCCCTACCCCGCCTTCCTTCCCCTACAGATTTATACGCTCTCCAAGTCATTCTACTTTGATCCATTCTCTCTAAATGACCAAACCACCTCAACAACCCCTCTTCAGCCCTCTGACAAATACTTTTAGTAACTCCACACCTTCTCCTAATTTCCACATTCCGAATTTTCTGCATAATATTTACACCACACATTGCCCTTAGACAGGACATCTCCACTGCCTCCAGCCTCCTCCTCGCTGCAGCATTTGCAACCCATGCTTCACACCCATATAAGAGTGTTGGTACCACTATACTTTCGTACATTCCCTTCCCTTCTTTGCCTCCATGGATAACGTTTTTTGTCTCCACAGATACCTCAATGCACCACTCACCTTTTTTCCTTCATCAATTCTATGGTTAACCTCATCCTTCATAAACCCATCCCTGACACGTCAACTCCCAAATATCTGAAAACATTTACTTCTTCCATAATCCCTCTCTCCAATGTGATATCCAATTTTTCTTTATTTAAATCGTTTGATACCCTCATCACCTTACTCTTATCTATGTTCACTTTCAACTTTCTACCTTTACACACCCTCCCAAACTCGTCCACTAACCTTTGCAACTTTTCTTTAGAATCTCCCATAAGCACAGTATCATCAGCAAAAAGTAACTGTGTCAACTCCCATTTTGCATTTAATTCTCCATAATTTAATCCCACCCCTCTCCCCAACACCCTAGCATTTACTTCTTTTACAACCCCATCTATAAATATATTAAACAACCATGGTGACATTACACATCCCTGTCTAAGACCTACTTTTACCGGGAAGTAATCTCCCTCTCTCCTACACACCCTAACCTGAGCCTCACTATCCTCATAAAAACTCTTTACAGCCTTCAGTAACTTACTACCTATTCCATACACTTGCAACATTTGCCACATTGCTCCCCTATCCACTCTATCATATGCCTTTTCTAAATCCATAAATGCAATAAAAACTTCTCTACCTTTATCTAAATACTGTTCACATATATGCTTCACTGTAAACACTTGATCTACACATCCCCTACCCACTCTAAAGCCTCCTTGCTCATCTGCAATCCTACTCTCTGTCTTACCTCTAATTCTTTCAATAATAACCCTGCCATACACTTTACCTGGTATACTCAGTAAACTTATTCCCCTATAATTTTTACACTCTCTTTTATCTCCCTTCCCTTTATATAAAGGAACTATACATGCTCTCTGCCAATCCCTAGGTACCTTCCCCTCTTTCATACATTTAACAAAAATACCAACCACTCCAATACTATATGCCTCCCCCCCTGCTTTTAACATTTCTGTCATGATCCTGTCAGTTCCAGCTGCTTTACCCCCTTTCATTCTACGTAATGTCTCACGCACCTCCCCCACACTCACATCCTGCTCTTCTTTACTTCTAAACGATGTTATACCTCCCTGGCCAGTGCATGAAATTACTGCCTCCCCTTTTTCATCGACATTTAAAAGTTTCTCAAAATATTCCCGCCATCTACCCAATACCTCCAGCTCCCCATCTACTAACCCCCCTACTCTGTTTTTAACTGACAAATCCATTCATTCCCTGGGCTTTCTTACGTTGTTTATCTCCAATAAAAATTCTTGTTTTCAGCAAAATTTCTTGACAGAGCCTCTCCCACTCTTTCATCTGCTCTCCTTTTGCACTCTCTCACCACTCTCTTCACCTTTCTTTTACTCTCCATATACTCTGCTCTTCTATTAACACTTCTGTTTTGTAAAACCTCTCATAAGCTACTTTTTTATCTTTTATCACACACTTTACTTATTCATTCCACCACTCCATCTATATTTTCTTCAAAATTATATAAGAAACACGTTACATATTATATAGCATACAAACATTGATACAATGTTTATATGCTATCGAGTGGTGTGTCGGGATGGATAGTAAACATTACGTTTTCTCTGATGAAGCATTAGACAAAACTGTAAATCTGGCGTCTGGTGCAGTAACCGCCCTTCATACGTGTTTGTTTACAATTCTCGGCATGAATTATTCATTACTTCTCCCTTTGTTTATGATGGCATCTAAAGGTAGTTGTTAGAAACTATTAAACTCAGTGAACATGATAATAATATGGCTGTGTAGTGTAATAATATGGCTGTGTAGTGAAATAATATGGCTGTGTAGTGTAGCCCAGGGAGGGGGGGCTGCATACGTGTACCTACGTCTACAGGATACCTACGCTGAATTCCTACAAATAAATACTACACACCTCTCTCCTTACATTAAGACTACAAATATTTTAAAGTAAGTAATAAATGTACTGTGGCAGTAAAAAACAAAGAAGGGAAGTAACCCCGGAAAAGGACTTGGTACCTGAAGTCTTAATGGAAGGGGATTCCCCTTCCAAACAATAGCAACTCCTCCTTCCTCTCCCATCCTCCCGTCTTCCACACATCAACAACTCTTCAATAAAGGTAAGTGTCAAGTTACTATTGTTTAATTCTTAATGTGTCATTGTTTTCTGTGTAATTAAATGTATATTTAATGTGTAAAAAAAAAAATTTTTGTTAATACTTTTGGGTGTCTGGAACAGATTAATTTGATTTAAATTATTTCTTATGGGGAAAACGGTTTTGAAAATTGTGAATTTTGAATTTCGGCACTCTCTGGAACAGATTAATCACGATTTTCAAGGGTCCACTCTATGTCCAAACCACCTCAACAACCTCTCCTCAGCTCTCTGGATAATAATTTTAGTAACCCCACACCTCATCCTAATTTCCAAGCTATGAATTCACAGCATAATATTTACACCATACATTGCCTTCAGACATGACACCTCCACCGCCTCCAGCCTCCTCCTCGCTGCAACATTCACAACCCATGCTTCACACCCATATACGAGTGTTGTTACCACTATTCTTTCATACATTTCACTCTGCCTCCAGGGATAATGTTCTTTGTCTCCACAGATGTCACAATGCACCACTTACCTTTTTTTCTTCATCAATTCTTTGGCTCACCTTGTCTTTTATATAACCATTCGCCAACAAGTCCACTCCCAAATATCTGAACACATTCACTTCCTCCATACTCCCTCATTCTAATCTGCTATCCAATCTTTCATTTCCTAAATAATTTGTTACCCTCATCCCCTTTCACTTTCCTAGGTCCATTTTTAATTTCCTTCTTTTACATACTCTCCCAAATTCGTCTACCAACCTTTGCAACTTCTATTCAGAATCTCCCAAAAGCAAAGTGTCATCAGGAAAAATAACTGTGACAACTCCCATTTTGTATTAGATTCCACATATTTTAATCCCACACTTCTCCCCAACACCCTAGAGTTTGCTTCTTTTACAAAACCCATCTATAAATATGTTAAAACAACCATGGTGACATCACACATCCCTGTCTAAGGCCTACTTTTACTGGAAAATAATATCTCTCCTACATACCCTAACCTGAACCTCACTATCCTCATAAAAACTCTAACAGCATTCTGCAACCTACAATGACCTATTCCATACACTTGCAACATCTGCCACATTGCTCCCCTATCCACCCTATCATATACCTTTTCTAAAACCATGAATGCAATGAAAACTTCTTTACCTTTATCTAAATACTGCAAATTATATGTTTCAATGTAAACACTGAGGCGAGCTCAAATGTTTTGGAAAAAATTATCAAGAACTGTAGATTTCACTACCACCCTCCCTTCCAGAAAACTACACAACCTGACATGTGAATTAACCCTCACCTCTACCATCTTACAAATTATACCCAGTACCTAATATCCTCACCATAACAGTGTTAGTGTGAAGAGCATGAAATGTTGCCTCAAATTCAATGTGAGAATAGAAATAAAGATAATTTTATTACTGCTGGCCTTTTAAAAAGTCATGTCAGATGAAGAGTGGAGGTGAGGGATGCAAGCATACTAATTCTGTCAATGCAATGTTGTGTCAGATTTGATGTGAGAGAGAGGAGAAGGGAGGGAAGGGAATGTGGGAGAGGAAAAGAGGTAAGGAAATAGGAGACAGAATGGGAATGAAGGAAAGAAAAAGAAAGGGAGAGGGAGGGTTGCCTCAGTACTATATAAACCCTCTATTTAACATACTAAATGGGGTGATATGGTGACCAGTAATGGTAATTGTGGTAGATAAAGAAAAGATTGTTTTCCTATAATTGTAACAATAATGAATAATTCTGCAACCAAAGGACTTAGTCCATTGTTTCCTCATCTATTGACCCAGCAGATTTTGTTTCTGGATTTCTGAGGTCCATTAAATGGAGGGTTTACTGTATTTTAATTTCTTTGATAAAAAATTCATTAAATTATTAAAGGAATATTACAGCTTAGAAACATATCTAAGACTAAAACATGGCTGTCTATGAAAAAAAGTTCTAAGTTCCAAATACTGTTAGTAACAAATAATTTTCAGGAATGTATTAGAGCTACAAGTGGGGGACCTACTACATACCATGAATAAATTAAATTGTACTCTTATAAAATAGTTATAACAAAACTATGAAATCTTCAAGAAAAATCCTCATCCTTCTTACAGTTTAAGAAATTTACCTGCTCTTTTCCAACAGAGCCACAACGGAAGCAAAGAACTTGAGGGTGTAGGGATGATGCAGTTGTGACAGGATAGCCTGTGAGCATCATCTCGTCTGCATCATAACCCTGCCAGTAGTCAATGTTAACTAGTGCTCCAGGAACAAACTGTTTACCAGCTGCAATGTCCCCTCGATCCTGAAAATAGTAAGGAATTGTGAAGATTAGTACTTACAGCAACCAATAAATATGATACTGAAAATTTCAAGAATATTTCACATTTTTTTTTTTTTTTCACCCTGCATAAGTGAGAGATGGATGTTGAGGAAAAATAAAAAAATACTTATAACCTTGTTATCAAAATTACTATTAATAGTTCCATTAACTCAACCCCACAAATTCAGAGTGCTGTCAGTGACACAATTTTTTTTTTAAATTATCTTCTAAAATTGTAGAGTATCTTTCTCCGAAGGTATTTGATAAAAACTCATGGAAATACACATGGGAAGTTGGCAGTCTAGACATAATTTATGCATCAGCAATTATCCCCAGTTTGAGGTCAATTTTAAGCAAATTACATGTAATTGGCTTATGCCAATTCTATTGATTAAGTGAATGAAACTCGCCATTCATCTATCAAAACTACCCTATAAAGTGAGAAGAAATCAGAAATACAGTGGACCCCCGGATTTCGTACTGCTCCAAACTCGAACAATTATGAAATACAGTGGACCCCTGGATTTCGTACTGTTCCAAACTCGAACAATTATGTAAGTGCTTTTGTAAGTGTATTTTTTGGGAACAAATTCGCTTGGTAACAGCACTTGAACAGCATTCTGGAACGAATTATTGACGAAATCCGGAGGTCCACTGTATGTCAATTTTACGTAAAATTCAACGAACTCCAATTTAAAAAGCATTCCAGCCACTAAAGCAACCTTTTGTCTGTTCATTAATTATGTTTGTAGGCTTCGCCTTTGTAACACTAGCCCTCCATTTTGAAGCCGACATCACATAAAAATATCTAAGTTTTATCCTATTTTTCGGCTAATAAAATATAACTAAGAATGATTGATCATACTTAGGGCATCCCAATAATTAGACCTAGTAAAAACCAATAAAACAGACTGGGAGGGGGGGGGAGAGAGCTGCAGGGCCCATACCCTTCCCTTGCTCTCAGGGTTGAGGAATTTAAAAAAAAAAAAAAAAAAAGCTTATGAAATAATAGATAATCTTTATCTGAAAATAATGAAACCAAAAGTACAAAATTTGATGGAAAACTTACAGAATTAAGCTCTTACAAAGGTAACAGTCTCGGAAATATTCACGCATCTGTGATTTCATCCACATTGGGTCCTATTTTAGGCCAACTCCATTGTTCCATTCGGCCAAAATTGTAACCATTTCAATAGTATTCCTTCCATTCTATTGACTAAGTACAAAAAACTACCCATTTACCTATTTCAACTCACCCAATAAAGTTATCAGAAATCAGTAATTTGGCCAATTTCACATACAATAAAAAATTGCCAATTTATAAATAGGGTCCAGAATAAACAATGTAGACATTCCTGGCACTAAAAACATATCTCCTCTGTTCATTAGTTATGTCCCCAGGCCTCTCCTACATAATGCTTGCTTTCCATTTTTAATTTTTATTCACACAAAAAATAAAACGTTTACTGTTATGCAGACTACTGAATTATTGCAATAATTGCATAAATAATATCAGCACATTCCTGAATGCATATCAGACCAACCAGTTGGACATGTACTAGACGAGTGATGTAATTTATGTCCTGTGGAATATCGGCAAAAATCAAACATTTCCGCTAATTTGACCTCAATATCAAACTACTTTCAGTCCTGAAAGCAATCAAAATCATCTTTATTTCTAAAATATATCTTCCATTCTATCTAATGAGACAAACAAACCAAGAATACGGTCAGTTTTTTCCCATTATGCACAGCGTGGGGCAGAATTTTTTTATATCATGCATACTTACCACAAAGACCCATTCTCTCATATCTAGGCCCAAATTTATCGCTCACAACTTATCTGAGTGAGCTGAGCTCATCGGGTAGTTCTACGGCACTGAACCAGAGCTCAAAGCTGTAGTACTATGGCACAGACCTTGAAAGGGTTAAACTGTCTGACATACTACTAGTATGCAACTGACGAATGCGTGTCCGATGTACTAGTACGCACAATTTTTCTAACCTTCAAATCTACCATGTTCCAATATTTGTAGCCTCAGCACCACTCTTTGGGTTTTCTTCAATCTATTCATACTTTTAAAAAAAAATTTAAGGCCAGGAAAATCCAAAGAGTGTATCATGGTTAACTACAGTGGTGTTGACTGTGTCCAACGTACTAGAATGTCTAACTAGCAAAAGTAAATGATTAAATCAAGAGCTGTTGTTCCTCCACCAGCTGCCCTAGCAGCAGAGTATGGAAGTGGCACAAAGATGACTTACTCTAAATTTCTTCCAATTTCATCATACTAACAGTGGGATTCAGCCACAAAGCACACTAAGTATATTTAACCCAGTAAACTCAAACAATGTGACTTACTTCCATGTTTAGAGGAGTATTAAACTCTTGAAACAATTGTACACAGCCTTAGAAGACCAAATTAGCACAAAAAAAAAAAAAAAAAGACATTTATTGTGTTGTTTTATTTTTCAGATAATCTATAGACAATTTCGTGTGTTGAGACAATTTCTGCGAGTTACATAAATTTTGAGTTATCCTAGGAAGTGTTCTGTGTTAAATTAATTATTTGCATTAAATTTTTGATTTCACTAGTATTGTCTCTTGTTAGTTATTGCGTTATAATTTCTGTGAATTTCGTTGTGTTACTAAGTATGCAGTAAGTACAGTTTTGTTAAAGTTATCTTGTGTTCCAATATTCTATCAAGTAGTAATTTTTTTAAAAGATTTTAAATTTTTTCCCCAGCATTGTCTATGTGTTCTTGAATTTTCTGTCTTGTTAATTATTGTGTTCCACCAAGTGTACTACCCCAGAGTTATTTTTTTTTTATTATCTTACCCTTGTTTGTTAATGTTTTAATTGTGTAATTAATTAATTTTGCTTGCCCCAGTAACTATATATTGTTTTCTCCTCCAAGCAATTTTTAACATTTTAACAGTAATATTCCCTGCTAATTCTTATGTGTTGCAGTCAGTGTTATTTTTTCCCTTGCACCTGCTATTGTTTTGTGTACTTGTTCTTTTGTATAGTGCTAATGTGCCTTCATTTTGCAGATTAGACAAATAACTTACTGAGGATATTATTTTGCTACAATAATTACTTGTATATAGTCAACAAGAGCATGACTTTGTAGAGACAGTAAGTTAACTGTTCTGTGCCTTTGATGAGTATCTTCAGCTAATGTAAGTGTTAATACCAATTTATTGTCATTAATTTTTCATTTGTTTTCATGTGTTGTTGAACAAATTCACTCTTAGTTTGTCTAAAGTCAGTGTTTTTAGTAAATTGTTCAGTAACTGTTTCATTGAGTTACCTTGCTTTGCTTGCAATTAAGAGTAAGAGTGTTCAAACTATTTTATTTCTAATATCTTTGTGTTGTGTGAAAATAATTTACCCCAGTGTGAATTTTTTTCAATCAGTCATTCCTGAAATTGATTTTGTATAAAGTAAATTCGCCAGTATTCACCTTGTTTTATCAATTTTGTTGTGTTTAATTGCTCTAGTAACTTGTCATTTCCTAAGAGTAATAAGTAATTATTCCAGTGAACTTCTAGTGATACAAGCAGTAAAGTTACTTTAATTTTGGCCAGTGAACAATTCTACCGAATTGTTTTATCAGATTGTTGCTAGTGCCATAAGCATTATTGAATCCTTTTAATTAATTGTGTATTTAATTCTTTTGTTGTGTTGCAATTTTGTTGATATTTAAAGAAAAGAAAACTCATTTTGCTGTTAAAGTTAAAGCTAGATTATTTTATCTTAGTGTGTTGAATTTTCTTGCCAAGTCAATTTCCAGTGAGTTATCTTTTCTTTAGTGTTATTGTGCTATTATCCGTGTTACTCATGCAGAATAGTTAATAATTACTATCAGTTAAGCTATCTTGTGCCATATACTTGTGTAAATTTTTGCTTTCAATTCGATTCTCGTTTATTTGCTAAGTCATGTCTCAGGAAAATGTAACTTGTAATGGGGTGAGTGTTGCCAGTCAAGGCAATGACGTGGGACTGCCTAGTCAGAATCAATTGAATGCCGACCGACAAAAGACTCCTCGTTCTTCTAACTATTCTAGAGACCCCATTGATTCACTACCACTTTTTAATGGTGACCCAGACAGTCTTGACGACTGGTTCCTTGCAATTCGTTCAAGGGCAAGTTCCGTGGAAAGTCCTCCATCGGAGGAGCGCCTTATTACTATGGCAAAAGAATCCTTGGCTAGGTCGCCTGCCGCTAATAATGTGTTGACCCTTTTGCGTATGAAAGAATTTAAAGGTCTAACTAAATGGGAAGATTATGAATCAAGATTACGTAAGTTCCTCAATCCTAAGGAGGCCGTAGATCCGTTTATTGTACTAAAGGAACTAGTGAACGCGGTCCCTAGGCACGATGAACAGCTGTGTCAATTTGCTTTCAGGTTAGATGCCCTCTTATCATCGCCTGGCCATGTAATGGATGGTTGGTCAATAGGTAAATTTGCAGCTTATGGTGCCATTAAGCAATTGATGCCACCTACAGCAGTATATGCTTATAAGGCAAGTCCTTTAACTGTCAGTGTAGAACCTCTTGAAGCTCTCGGACATGTCCGTGATTTGTGTCCCCCCAAATCGTTCCCTCATCGTAGATCAGTACAATCCACATTACCTGAGTTACAGCACTCAAACGCCCCTGTCGTTTGTGCAACACGGCAAGGCCCTAGTAACTATCATTCCCGTTCTTCTTCCAAAGGGAGTGTGAAAAGTCAGTACGCTCATAGTAACCGTAGTACCTATAGTGACCACAGCAGACGTATCTGCTACAACTGTGGTTACAGAGGTCATATTGCTATAAACTGTCCTGAAAATGCCTCTAAGAAACGTCGCACAGTCGAAGAGCCCTATCCAGACTTACCTTATTGCACTTATCACCGGATAGCTGGCCATGATACTTCCGAGTGTAATGCCTTAAATAACCGCGGGTATTCCAGATCCTTCCGTGGTCGCTCATACAGTAGAAGTAGAAGAGGTAATAGAGGCCGTGGTTCCCAGCCTAATAACCAGAACCAAGTAAAGTTTGTGAACTCGGGGGAATCCGAGCGCCCCAATCAGACCGACCCGTGGTGACAGTGGGAAATACCGCGTACTCCATCCCCATCCAGAATTCCTTCGAGGCTCTGTGTGATCTCGGTGGAGAGGATTGTGGTGATGAAACTCCAGTAACTGATGATGACTGCTCCGTAGATGAGATAATTGAGGAAAGTAATGATGAAATTCCAGTGATGGAAGATGATACTTTTGGAGACGAGGTGGAAGAAACTTTTACTGATGATAATCCGCCATCTTGTTTGCATATTAGTTCCAGTGCAAATATGGGTCCCTTAGTAGAAGGATCCGTGTATGGTGCACCCGTCCAGGTGTTTATGGATTCTGGGGCACAAGTCAATATCATCAGGTCTAGTTTGTTTAGAGATAAGCAGCTAAAACATGTCCTTCTCATAGAACCAGCTCGTGTGTCCACCCTCCGTGGTGTTGCGGGTTCTCCATTACGTGTCAGAGGTCGGACTACTCTTACCTTCTTTATCCAAGGTAGAGAATTAACCACTTCTTTCCTTGTCATTGATAAGATTAGTTTCCCTGGTGACCTTCTAATCGGGTTTGCTGCCATGAGAGATTTCCGAATTGTGCTTGATCCTTACCGATGGCAGGCAGAAATCGATGACCTAGTTGTACCATTTTGGGGTTATCAACTGGGATCCGAGGTCTGCCATACAGCTGCAGAGTTTACAGACCGGATTAAGTACTTGCAAGCCGATATGTTACCTAGTAGCGTTGCCAAGCGGCCAGGCACTGGAAATTCTGTCACTCAAGTCTGTGTTCCACCTCAACAAATTTAGACATGCAAGATAGTGCCCAGTCTACTCAGGTACCGGAGGTATCCCGGACCGCCTTGAGTACTGAGTCTATCTCGGCAATGCCGACTAATTCAAGTAGTAGTTTCTCCACAGGGGACGCCTTGTCGGAAAACACCTATTTGAAATTAGTAATGCCATCTCTTGTCGACGTCACGTGCCGTCTGCAGAAAGATACCTCTGTAGCAGCTAGTGCCCTCACTAGAGTGTCTGTTGTTGTCCCCCATGTTCCAGATGGTGACAATGTCCTAGTTGACAGTAATTCCTGCAGAGTGAAGGGTTTATTTGTTGAGCCATCTTTACATACTGTCCAAGACAGTAAGATATTTCTACTTGTCGCTAATACCTTGGGTCACAGTGTTCGACTCAGAGCCAATACAATCATTGTTGATCTTGTTCACTACCCTTACCCTATTCGGGTTGAGGATGAGTTGCCACCTGACCAGTGGGTCGGTGCTATTTCAACCGGGAGGATCCATCCACTCCACCGGACCAGTCTATTCCACCAGTAGAAGAGAAAGACTTAGCTTCTACCGACTTTCCAGACGAAGTCGGACGGTTGTTGAAACTATTGAATAAACACCGTAGAGCAATTGCCTTACCAGGTGAGAAGATGGGTTTAACGAACCTATTGTCCCATCGTATCCCACTTGAACCTGGTACCAGACCAATTTATGTACCTGCGTACAGGATGCCGCATTCACAAGTCGCTGTCGCAGAGGAATTAATAAATAAGATGCTTGACGATGGCGTGATCGTACCTAGTAACTCACCTTGGAATGCGCCCTTAATCCTAGTGCCTAAGAAGGACGGTACTTGGCGCCCAGTGATTGATTTTAGGAAGTTAAATGCGAAAACAATTCCAGACCGTTTCCCACTTCCTGTACTTGGTGACCTGTTACGTAATATAGGAGATAATAAGGTCTTCTCAACCCTCGATTTGTTACAAGGGTTTTGGCAAGTTCCTCTTCATGAGGACAGCCAAGAGCTCACCGCATTCTCTACTCCAACAGGTCATTTCGAATTCTGTCGTATGGCTTTCGGATTAAGATCCTCACCTATCACATTCTCGAGGCTCATGACCAATATCTTTAGAGGCCTTATAGGAAAAGATCTAATGGTATATTTAGATGACGTAATTGTTATGTCCGAGGATGTAAATAAGTATTTAGAAAGACTGGAGAAGGTACTGAGTAAGCTTGAAGAAGCCAATCTAAAGATCAAACTGTCTAAATGTCAATTTTTCAGATCAGAAATTAAGTTTCTGGGTCACGTAGTCACTCCTAGAGGGGTTATGACTGACCGAAGTAAAGTAGATGCAGTATTGAATTTTCCAACTCCCAAAACTGCTGATGCCGTAAGATCCTTTGTGGGCTTAGCAGGTTTTTATAGATCATATATTGCTAATTTTTCCTCAATAGCAGCTCCTCTAACTGAGTTGCTTAAGAAAGATGCTCCATTTGTTTGGACCTTCAGTCAGGAAAAAGCATTTCAAACCTTGAAAGAAAGATTAACTTCTGCTCCAATCTTAAAATTCCCAGATTTTACAAAGCCTTTCTATTTAACCACTGATGCCAGTTCTATAGGCATTGGTGCAGTTCTTGCACAGAAGATTGATAGTAAATACAACGCAGTTGCATTTGCTAGTCGAGTCCTTACAAAGGCTGAAAGGAATTATACAGTAACTGAGCAAGAAGCCTTAGCAATAGTGTGGTCTTTAAAACACTTCCGAGACATAATTTATCAGTACCCTGTCCATGTCTTGACAGATCATGCACCTCTAATACCATACTAACTTCATATGATCTAAATGTGCTTCTTTACACTTACCCGTACTAAGTTCTCTAACTTTATACTTATTGCCCTTGATATGTTCAACTACTCGATATGGGCCAACAAACCTTTGGTCTAATTTAGGCATTGCTGAAGTTTTCAGGTTTTCAGGGGCTTCGTCTTCGTCACATACTAACTTCATATGATCTAAATGTGCTTCTTTACACTTACCCGTACTAAGTTCTCTAACTTTATACTTATTGCCCTTGATATGTTCAACTACTCGATATGGGCCAACAAACCTTTGGTCTAATTTAGGCATTGCTGAAGTTTTGTTAAAGTTGAACAACATGACTCTGGACCCTACTTGAACTTTAGTCGGTTTGGCTTTAGTATTAGTTACTCTAGTAAATTCTGCTGTTGACTTATGAAGTGTTTCACGGATTCTTCTGAAAACACTCTGAGCTTGGCTGGTACGGCAGGTTCGGTTCCAGGCTACTGCAGTGAAGTGGAATGACCTTTTTTTTTTTCCACAAATAAATGCATATAAATGCCAGATA
>WNWK01017776.1:0-41595 GCA_009830355.1 Cherax destructor
AGAAACTGCGGATTTGTTGTCAAAAACCTTAATGTGTCTATGAAACTTACAAGACATGTTTTGATCATAAGAGCTCCCAACGTAAAGTTTAATGTTGGTGATGGTCTAATTCTTTGCCGGACAAATCCAACAAATTTTTCCCTGGAGGGCCGTATAGGTAACCAAGGTCTATAATAAGGTTGATTACATATTGGATGTCAAGGGTAAGGAAAGAATGAATCACGTCAATTTTTAAAACGTATCACCATAGAAAGTTAATCTTTGTTTAAACTCCTTTGATGAAACACTAAGTCTTACAGCAGTTAACAGTCATGATTCTTATGAATGTAAAGTTTGCATTATAGATAACGAGTCTTGCACAGAATCGAAGGAATTGTGGATATAAACTGATGATCCTGTCACCAATAACTCAGAGGTCAACATCAACAGTGAATTATCTTGTAAACAAAAGTCTCAAGTAAGTGCCATAGTAAATACTTTTTCAGATGTATTCACAGAAATCCCAGGACTTACCACTACTGTTATACAAAGATTGAATTATCACTCAGGAACCAGGCAGACGGAAAGTCTATCCTGTCCCTGTTCACTTACCACAAACATTTGATAACGAAGTTGACAAACTCTTAAAGTTGAAGATCATCGAACCTTCTAAATCAGCTTTCTGTTCTCAGTTGTAATGGTTAAGAAACCAGATAATTCTTACAGACTGGCCCAAGATTTTCGGTATTTAAAAGGCCATTACTAAATGGGACTCAGAACCCATGCCAGTATCGATCATGACTTATATAAATTCCATGACTGTAAGTTCTTTTCTGAGTTAGATATCTTCAAGCATACCATCAAGTGTCATTACACCCGGACTCTAAACCATACACTGCTTTCCCCACTCATAGAGGACTAATGCAATATCGCACTATGCCTTTCGGCTTGGTTACTACATGTGCCACTTATATTCGGCTTATGCGAATAGTCATCTTTGACTTAAAGAATGTTTCAGTGTATTTTGATAACATTTACATCATGAAGCATGTCTGGGAAGATCATCTTTCAACACTGTCGCTTGTTTTAAGGAGACTAAGAGCTGTTAAATTAGACACATATGCAACACTTGGGTATCTTTTTGAGGAAACGTTTCGCCACACAGTGGCTTCATCAGTCAATACAAAGTAAAAGGTGTAAGGAGAGGAGGAGTTTGAGGTTATCAGTCCCTCGGCCTGGAGTCGATGTGATTCAGTCCACAATCTTGTTAGAAGTGTAGCACAAGGCCAGAGGTGGCATATGCTGTAATCAGGTGAGATGCAGCAGGAGGAGGCAGTCATGTGGTATCAACCACTAGTCGAAGTAATCCTTGTCCAAAGGTTTGGACAAATGTTGAAAGAATCCTTTGTATCAAGATCCCAAGAAGTTTCTGTGTCAGACAGGATGTAGATGAATGTCAGAGAACCGACAAGTTGTTAAATTAGACACATATGCAACACTTGGGTATCTTATTGAGGAATAATAATGAGGAATAAGATACCAAGTGTTGCATAAATGTCAAATTTTAACAATAAATTCTTACAAAAATATGGATTACAATCAAACCACAGAAATGTTTTCTTGGAATTTCAAATACAATTTATTTTACAGAATACTTTAAAAAAACAAGTTAAAGAACCAACTGGTTTGTTCTAAGGAAGGGCGGAAAACAAAAGGCCCTTTAGGAAACAAATTTCAAAATAATATTTTCAAACCCTCCTGTCCTCAAATTACAGATGTTAATAAAATCTTTGTCTCAGAACAGATGCCTCTCATTCTGGACTCAGGGCTGTGTTACCAGTTTCGATGAGACTCCTTTCCCGGTATCTTTTGCCAGTAAGAAGCTCCTACCACGGGAAGAAAGATACTCTACTGTGGAAAAGGAATGTTATGCCTTAAAATTGACTGGAAATAATAAACCAAGAGCTATCAGACATATCATGGGAATCAGACATGAGCACCCTAAATCCCCACCAGTGCCTAGAGAAGCTGAATACAGAAGCATACAAGGTATGTATGAAGCACGTACCATTGAGAAACCCAGAAGAAGATCAGATATATATATAGAGAGAGAGCGTAGGAGATGGTACAGAAAGAAAACGGGTTACTGAATTGTTGAAAAACGCAAATATGTTGCAACAGAGGAGAAATAGCCTTAACCAGAGATCACTGAATTAGAGCAAAAACTTAAGATGTCATACCTGACAGAAGAAGTACAAAGGGGAAAAAGGAGCCATAAAGGATATTGCAAGAAACCCAAAATATTTCTATTCCTATGCAAAAAACCAAGCTAAGAACTACCTGTAGAATTGGACCATTATTGAGGGAGATTCATATACTGACGATGAACAGGAAATGAGTGAAATCCTAAAAGAACAGTATGATTCAGTGTTCAGCAGCCCACTAAATGACAGCAAGGTAGAAAATGCAGAAATATTTTCACTACAGCAGAAAGCCCCGCAGACCACCTAACCGACATTAGTACAAATCCCATAGATTTCGAAAAGAAATGGACAACATGCCCACTCACTCAGCACCTGGACCAGATTCATGGAATGCTATATTTATAAAGCAGTGCAAAGTACCATTAGCAAGAGCCCTTAGTATTCTTTGGAGAAAGAGCTTAGATCTAGGTGAAATACCGGAGGCCTTAAAGAGTGCAGACATAGCTCTTGCATAAGGAGATAGAGCACTAGCTAAAAATTACAGACCAGTAGCCTAATTTCTCACATCATAAAAATCTTTGAAAGAGTGATGAGACGGCAGATTACAAAGTTCATGGACCAGCACAACCAACATAACCCGAACCAGCATGGCTTTAGGCGGGACGATCATGCCTGTCACAGCTGCTGAACCATTATGACAGAATTACGGAGGCATTGGAGGACGACCAAACACAGATGTGATTTACACAGATTTTGCAAAGGCGTTTGACAAATGCGATCGGAGTGAAGCACAAAATGAGGGCCATAGGCATTACGGGAAAGGTAGAGCAGATGGTTTTGAGTTCCCAAACACAGAACACAAAAGTATTAGTGAACAGGGCAAGATCCAGCATCAGTGAGGTCAAAAGCTCAGTGCCCCAAGGCACTGTCCTGGCACCTCTGCTGTTTCTCATCCTCATAGCAGACAGATAAAAACACCCAGCACACTTTTGTATCATCATTTGCAGATGACACTAAAATAAGCATGAAAGTCACTACGGTAGAGGACACTGAAAAATTACAGGAGGACATAAGCAGGGTCTTCCAGTGGGCAGTGGAGAACAACATGACGTTCAATGGTGATAAGTTTCAGCTGCTTAGGTATGGAAAAAATGAAGAACTCAAAAGGAACACTATATACAAAACGCAAGAGGGTCACCACATAGAACGAAAGGAACACATAAAGGACTTGGGAATAATTATGTCTGCTGATCTGTCTTTTAAAGACCATAACAAGACAAAGATCACAACAGCCAGGAAGATGACGGGGTGGGTATTGAGAACTTTCAAAACAAGGGAAATAATGCCGATGGTGACACTCTTCAAATCGCTATTGCTCCCTCACTTAGAATACTGCTCTGTGCTGACGGCCCCGTTCAGGGCAGGAGAAATATCAGAGCTGGAACAAATTCAGAGATCGTTTACGGCTCACATTGAGCCATTGAAACATCTAAATTATTGGGAACGGCTTCAAGTCTTGAACATGTACTCATTGGAGCGGAGGAGAGAGAGATACATGATAATATATACCTGGAAAGTACTTGAGGGCCTGGTCCCAAATCTGCACACTGCCATAACAACATACTGGAGTGAGAGATATGGGAGGAAGTGTAAAATAAACCCAGTGAGGAGCAGGGGTGCGGTGGGGACAATACGGGAGCACTGTATTAACATCCGGGGTCCCAGACTATTCAACATCTTACCAGAAGATATCCGAAACATCGCTGGAACCAGTGTAGAAGCCTTCAAGAGCAAACTGGACAAGTATCTTCATCGGGTGCCAGATCAACCAGCCTGTGATGGATATGTGGGGCAGCGGGCCTCCAGCAGCAACAGCTTGGTTCACCAGGCAAGCACCAGACGAGCCTGGCGCATGGCCGGGATCAGAGAGTAGATAAACTCTCGAAACTCTTCAAAGGTATATCAAAGGTCAAATGTAAAGTACTACTTGTATTCAGGTATACAAAAATACAGTTACATATATTATCATACATAGCATATGTGTAGAGAACCTAGCATAACCCGAAAAAGTCAGACACTGACTTATTGCCATTGGGGTCCTTTTAATACCCTATTATTATAATAGAAAAGAGATAATATCTTATTATTATACTATAAAGGAGATATACTAGGAATATGGTAAAATGAGATATTTATATTTACATGTGTGTTAGCTAAAAAAAAAATAAAAATCATTCTCCTTCCTTTCTGTCGCTACATTCATTAGGTACCTTTTGGTTCTCTTCTTGAACTGGCTCATGCTATGACTGGCTTTGACATGTGCAGGCAGTCTGTTCCATTCCTTTATTGTTGTACAATAAAAGGTGTTTGAAGCCTGGTCACTGACTGTGGGTACTACAAAGTTGTGCTCTCTCCCCCTAGTACTATGACTGCTTTGGTTCCCAGCCTTGACAAAATTGGCAGCAAGATATTCTGGACACTGTTTGTGAGCAATTTTATAAACTTGAAGAATGTTGTCATTAAGATACTTAACTACTTGACAGTACACCGCCCTCTCTAGAATTTTTAATATTACACTGAGTATACTAACAGGCCTATAGTTGCTGACATCAGACCTACTATTTTTCTTGAAGATAGGAGTAACTCTGGCCTCCCTGAACCCCTCTGGTACTGTATTAGTGGTGATGGACAAATTTATTATGTGAGCAACGGGGACTGGCAATTCAGAGGCACCATCTTTTAGGAACTTAGACGGGATGTTATCTGGGCCGGTGCTCTTAGTTAGGTTTAACCTGCTTAGTTCTTTTTGCACAGAGTCATGAGATACACTTACTAGTTGACAACTGTTTGAGGTTACCCCTTTATTGGTATAGTATGCTTTAAACTTATCAGAGTCTGTGTTAAAGGTATTTGATGCAGCTGGTAGCTTACTTACTAGTGTTGATGCGACAGTTGTGTGGTATGAATTAAAACAATTTGCCACTTTAGTTGTTTCGTGGCATACCTCGTTATCGATATTTAGGACTATGTTAGATCTATATATTGGTTAATGGCTATACCTCAACTACTTTAGTTGTTGCCTGAGCTTTCTGGGGTTATTCTTGTACTCTTCGATTTTTGAGCAATAGTGCCTTGCCTTTGCTCCCTTTACAAGCCACTGCACTATGTTCCTCACCATTTAGAATTAATGTAGAGCTTCAATATCATATCTGTTTGCCTTAAATCTTTTTATCAACTGGTCTCTGAATTTCATATTATCTAATATATCAGTAGTCATCCAGGGTTTAGTTCTTCGTTTAATCCTAGCCTCTTTAACTGGTGCAATATTATCAAGGATGGAAGTGAACATTGTTTTGAATTTTTCCCAGGCATCATTTACGTCCGTGCAACTTGTTATCACTGACCAGTCACAATTGTGTAGCATATTTACCAGTGTTTCTTTACTGTAGTTTCTAATTGATCTCATTTTTATTGTCCTGTGTAGGCCTTTCCGTTCCCTAATGATTTTCCTGGTGCAGAAAATGATGAAATGATCACTAAGACCTGTGGTAATGACGCCGGACTGACTAATGTTCTCAGGGCGGTTACGAAGTATGTGGTCAATTAGGGTGGCTGAGATTGACACCAGTCAGTCCATCTATCATCATTCTATCATGCAGGAGGAGCCACATGTCTATGGTGCATCCAACAAAATAAGCAGACTCTTGGATGTCACTACCGCCCGCCTCCGGCTGGGTTACAAGTATCTTTGGCAGGTTAAATCACCACCACCAGATGTAGACCAAACAAGATGTAAACTTTGCCAGATGGACTATTGTCACACCCTGCGTCATTATGTACTGGAGTGTGATAAAATTAATGAATTCAGAGACTACTCACTCAGAAATGTTCAAGATATGTCAAAGTATTTTATCCACAGTGGTATATTACAGACCATTCTGGAAAAATACCCTGACTTTGCTCCCTGTAAATAAAGCATTGTCACGTGTGTGTGTACTCACCTAATTGTACTCACCTAATTGTGGTTGCAGGGGTCGAGACTCAGCTCCTGGCCCCGCCTCTGCGCTGCCCGCTACTGGGTATCTGCTCTCCCTGCTCCATGAGCTTTATCATACCTCGTCTTAAAACTGTGTATGGTTCCTGCCTCCACTATGTCTTTCTCTAGACTATTCCACTTCCTGACTACTCTGTGGCTGAAGAAATGCTTCCTAACATCCCTTTGACTCATCTGAGTCTTCAGCTTCCAGTTGTGTCCCCCTTGTTTCTGTGTTCCCTCTACCTGGAGTCTACCTGGAGAGAATTCCAGGGGTCAACGCCCCCGCGGCCCGGTCCGTGACCAGGCCTCTTGTTGGACCAGAGCCTGATCAACCAGGCTGTTACTGCTGGCCGCACGCAGTCCAACGTACGAACCACAGCCCGGCTGATCAGGTACCGACTTGAGGTGCCTGTCCAGTGCCTGCTTGAAGACAGCCAGGGGCTTGTTGGTAATCCCCCTGATGTATGCTGGGAGGCAGTTGAACAATCTTGGGCCCCTCACACTTATTGTGTTGTCCCTCAACGTGCTAGTGGCACCCCTGCTCTTCATTGGGGGAATGGTACATCGCCTGCCGAGTCTTTTGCTTTCGTAGGGAGTGATTTTTGTGTGCAAGTTTGGTACTAAGCCCTCGAGAATTTTCCATGTGATATAATATGTATCTCTCCGCCTGCGTTCTAGAGGTACAGGTTTAGGAACTTCAAGCGTTCCCAGTAGTTGAGGTGGTTTATCGCACTTATGCGTGCCGTGAAGGTTCTCTGCACATTTTCAAGGTCAGCAATTTCACCCGCCTTGAAAGGTGCAGTTAGTGTGCAGCAATATTCCAGCCTAGATAGAACAAGCGATCTGTAAAGTGTCAACATGGGCTTGGCATCCTGGTTTGAAGGTTCTCATTATCCATCCTGTCATTTTCGAGCAGATGCAATTGCTACATTGTTATGGTCCTTGAAGGTGAGATCCTCTGACATGAACACTCCCAGGTCTTTGACATTAGTTTTCGCTCTATTGTGTGGTTGGAATTAGTTTTGTACTCCGATGAGATTTTAATTTCTTCACGTTTTCCGTATCTGAGTAATTGAAATTTCTCATCATTGAACTTCATATTGTTTTCTGCAGCCCATTTAAAGATTTGGTTTATGTCTGCTTGGAGTCTTGCAGTGTCTTCAACGGTGGACACTGTCATACAGATTCGGGTGTCATCTGCAAAGGAAGACACAGCACTGTGGCTTATATCCCTGTCAATGTCTGATATGAGGATGAGGAATAGGATGGGAGCAAGTACTGTGCCTTGTGGAACAGAGCTTTTCAAGTAGCTGCCTCAGACTTTACTCTGTTGACTACTACTCTTTGTGTTCTATGTGTTAGGAAATTATAAATCCATCTACCAACTTTTCCTGTTATTCCTTTATCACGCATTTGTGTGCTATTACACCATGGTCACACTTGTCAAAGGCTTTTGCAAAATCTGTGTATATAACATCTGCATTCTGTTTATCTTCTAGAGCATCCAGGACCTTGTCGTAGTGGTCCAGTAGTTGGGACAGACAGGAGCGGCCTGCTCTAAACCCATGCTGTCCTGGGTTGTGCAATTGATGGGTATCAAGATGGGTGGCGATCTTGCTTCTTAGAACCCTTTCAAAGATTTTTATGATATGGGACATTAGCGCAATTGGTCTGTAGTTCTTTGCTATTGCTTTACTGCCCCTTTGTGGAGCGGGCTATGTCTGTTGTTTTTAGTAGCTGCGGGACGATCCCAGTGTCCATGCTCCCTCTCCATAGGATGTTAAAAGCATGTGATAGGGGCTTCTTGCAGTTCTTGATGAACACGGAGTTCATGAGTCTGGGCCTGGAGCGGAGTGCATGGGCATGTCATTTATTGCCTTTTCAAAGTCATTTGGCGTAGTGATGATGTCAGAAAGGCATGCGTCTGTCAAGTTCGTGGCACTCTCATGAAAAAATCATTTAGGTTTTCGATTTTCAGTCTGGTTAGTGGCTCGCTAAAGACTGAGTCATACTGGGATTTAAGTAACTCACTCATTTCCTTGCTGTCATCTGTGTAGGACCCATCCGGTTTAAGTAGGGGCCCAATACTGGTTGTTGTTCTCGACTTTGATTTTGCATAGGAAAGAAATACTTAGGGTTTCTTTCAATTTCATTTATGGCTCTTAGTTCTTCCCGTGTCTCTTGATTCCTATAAGATTCCTTTAGTTTTAATTCGATGTTTGCTATTTCTCTGACTAGTGTCTCCCTACGTATTTCAGAGATATTGGCCTCCTGTAGTCGCTCCGTTATTCTGTGCCTTCGCCTGTATAGGGAGCGCCTCTCTCTTTCTAGTTTGCATCTTCTCCTCCTTTTCCTTAAGGGAATTTGCCTTGAGCAAACCTCAAGTACCACAGAGTTAATTTGTTCAAGACATAGGTTGGGATCCGTGATGCTTAGGCAATCTTCCCAGTTTATATCATTTAGGACTTGGTTTACTTGGTCCCACCTTATGTTTTTGTTATTGAAGTGGAATTTGGAGAAAGCTCCCTCACGGCTGATCACATTTTGTTGATCTGGAGCTCCCCGCATGCATGTATGGACCTCTATTATTCTCTGGAACATCCTGTCACTGTCTACCTTGTCGATTCCCTGCAGTATTTTGTATGTCGTTATCATGTCTCCTCTGACCCTTCAGTGTTGTTAGTCCTATTTCCCTCAGCCTTTCTTCATAGGACAGACCCCTGAGTTGTGGAACTAACCTTGTCGCAAACCATGTGTTGACCAGGTGTGGGTTCCAGACTGGTGCTGCATATTCTAGTATGGGCCTGACGTACATTGTACAGTGTCTTAAACGAGTCCTTGTTAAGGAACGGAACGCTAGTCTTAGGTTTCCCAGTCGCCCATATGCCCGCAGTTATCTGGTTGATGTGTGCCCCGGAGACGTGCTTGGCGTTATCTCACCCCAAGGTCTTTCTCCTTTTCCGGGTTGAGCCTTTGTCCGCCTAGCCTGTCCCTTTCGCGGTTTCTTTGCCCTTCTCCGATCTTCATGACTTTGCATTTGGTGGATTGAATTCGAAAGCCATTTCTAAACCAGATGTCAAGCTTGTCAGGTCTGTTTGAAGTCCTCTTGTCCTCCTGATGGTTTTCATTAATTTCACATCTGCGAACAGAACCCCTGAGTCTATCCCATCTGTCATGTCATTACATATACCAAGAATAACACTGGACCTAGGACTGACCCCTGCGGAACCGCTCGTCAAGGCCCACTTTGTGTGTGTGTGTGTGTGTGTGTGTGTGTGTGTGTGTGTGTGTGTGTGTATTATGTGTATAATTACCATTTTGTCCTATGCACTGTCGATTGAAAACTGGGCCTGTTGTATGTGCGTTGTGTGTGTGTGTGTGTGTGTGTGTATGTATGTATATATTGTGTATTGTATGTGTGTGTATGTTTGTATTAATTACCATTTTGTCCTATGCACATGTCGATTGAAAACTGGGCCTGTTGTATGTGCGTGTGTGTGTGTATGTGTGTATGTATGTATATTTTGTGTGTATGTGTGTGTGTGTGTGTGTGTATTATGTGTATTAATTACCATTTTGTCCTATGCACATGTCGATTGAAAACTGGGCCTGTTGTATGTGCGGTGTGTGTGTGTGTGTGTGTGTATGTATGTATATATGTGTGTATGTGTATGTGTGTGTATGTATGTTAATTAATTACCATTTTGTCCTATGCACATGTCGATTGAAAACTGGGCCTGTTTATTGCGTGTGTTAGTTACCATTTTGTCCTAGGACATTCAATTAGACACTAGGCCTGTTGTATATATGTGTGTTTATGTGTATGAAAAGGAAACACTTCGAAATGTTTCTGCCCCAGAATTAAACCCCCGGCCCCCTCCGTGCGTGAAGAAGGTTTACCCATAGGCCACCGGGGGCTGAGTGTGTGTATGTGTGTGTGTATGTATGTATATATGTGTGTATGTGTATGTGTTTTTATTGTGTATATGTATATGTATATGTATATGTATATGTGTGTGTGTGTGTGACCCAACAATTAATATTTGCACCAATAACTCATTACAGTTGTGGCCGTGTAGACTAATAAATTGCTCATTGCTTTATAATTTGTTCATGATTGCAACCATGTACAGACGTAAAAATTTACTTACATGATTCATTACCTTTAACTAGTGAATTCATTACCTTTGTACCTTGTTCCTATCAAAACTTTGGGGCCCAGTCT
The DNA here is from genome assembly GCA_009830355.1 of Cherax destructor. Lineage (NCBI taxonomy): Eukaryota > Metazoa > Arthropoda > Malacostraca > Decapoda > Parastacidae > Cherax > Cherax destructor. Next base: position 10,445 of record WNWK01017776.1, read on the forward strand.
CTGACCCTTTATATACCTCTGTAATCAAATAGCTTTGTAACTTGTCATGATTGTGACCAGATCTACCTGAGTTCATTACCTTTGTAACTTGCTCAGCTATCAAATTTGAGGTCCAGTCCCTGGACCCATTTTTCCTCTGTAATCGCTACCGCCCACAGGATGGGTATGGGGTGCAAAATAAAGATATCAAACTAAAAAAACTGAGAACTGTGTGATCCGGGTTGGTGTATTAATTAGTTGAGTGTAACTATTTAAACCTAGAATTTGCTTATACCTTTTATATAGCCCGTTATTTTTCTGTTGAAAACAGATATTGAAGTCTCAAAGTATTACTATCTCCAATTATCAAGTCCCGGGCAAGACTCTCGAAAAGTCTTTAAGAACTATATTGAAAGTCGCTTGTTATGCTGAGCATTTCGGGCAATTAGGTCAGTTTTGTCCCAGGATGCGACCCACACCAGTCCATTAACCCAGGTACCCACTTTACATTGATGGGTGAATAGGGACAACAGGTGTCTTATGGAAACACGTCTCTAATGTTCCAGCCGTACCGGAGGAGATTCGAACTCTGGACCTCAGTAACTCTAGATAACTCTAGAAAGTCAAGCATTTTCACTTATTCCCGATAACATATTTCCAGTGTTGATTATACAGTTCTTATAAATATCTCAAGTCCGCTTGTGAATTTATGAGTATGACTGGAGAGGAGCTACAGGCATGGTCATAGCTCTTATACTGACTTTCTTGAGTTATCCTGGGGGCTAACCCCCCGGGTTAAAACCGAAGAAATCTTATCTTAGGAAGCTCGTGGAATGGCTACACTATCAGCTCACACCTGAAGGACCGGGTTCGATTCCTACCCAAGAGGAAATAATCCACAATAATCAGCTTTCTAAGACTATCCTGAGTTACTAATCCTCTTGGTAAATATTCCTTTTTTAAAAATTTTCTACAGGCACTTCAAATGTTCTTGATATTCCTCAGTTAGCCAATAAAATGTCTTCAAAGAAAATGAAGTTTTTTTCAAATTGCAGCTAACTTTGCTATAACTGATTTATTTATTTTTGTAAAATGTATCGAATTGAGGGATAGAAGAAGACATTGTTATTTGAATTATTAACCTGGAGAGTAACCATGTCATCGGACTGGCTTATTTCTATTTGGGTCCTTTTTCTTCCCCCCATCCCCGGGATGTGACCCGCACAAATGGATAAACCCAGGTACTGCTTACTTCTAGGCAGAGAAGGGGGAAAAACGTGGTAGGAAACGTGTTTAACATTTCAGTTCGTCCAGGAACTGAATGAGTGAACGGTTGAGTCGAATTTGTAAAAAGATAATCTTAGTTTTTATTGTTTTTAAACAAATAAATTTTACTGCAGTGGTACTTAAATGTTTGTGAGTACATTAAGGCATCCATATTAAACTGAGTTACACTTACATTATGACAATGGTTTTACAGCGAAGCTGTATATCTTTGTGCATATATATCGAGTCATATTAAATTTTACTGGAGGAATTAAAGTGCAGATAAATTGAGGCTGTAATGGCCCCAACAGATATTGCGCAACATCAACTTAATACCGGGACTATTTTATGGAGATGTTTCGTCTGTGATTTATTAATTAAGCTCAATTATAAGTCTGTTAATATACCTGGTAAAGTGTATGGTAGAGTTATTATTGAAAGAATTAGGAGGGAGGAGAGAAGGATAGAGAGGAAAAGGAGGTTTGGGAAGGTTGGGGGTGTGTAGCCAAAAGGGACATGAAACATATAGGTGAACAATTTTTAGATGGGAAAGAGGTGTTTGTGGCATTTATGGTTTGGAAAAGGATATGATGGATGGATAGGGGGGCAATGTGGCAAGTTGAAAAGGAATAGAGGTAGGTTATTGAAAGCGGTGAAAATTTTTTAGAGGTAGTGAGGCTCGGTTGGGTGTAGGGGAGGGGATTTTTTCCCCAGTAAAAGTATTAGACAGGGATTTTGTGCCCCGGTTGTTCAATATATTTATAGATGGAGTTGAAGAGAAGGAAATGCTCGGGGTTGGCAAGAGGGGTGGGGTTGTAAAAAAACTAACAAAAAGTTGGGTTGTAAAGTTGCTTTGCTGATGACACTGTGTTTTTGGGGCACTGAAGAAGTTCAGAGGTTGGTGGATGAGTTTGGTAGGGTATGCAAAAAAAAAATTACAATTGAATATAGGAAAGAGTAAGGTGATGAGGAAAAAAAAAATTAGATAACGGAAGTTTGGGATATCAGATTGGGGAGAGAGTATAGGTGAATGTGTTCAGATTTTTGGGGAGTGGATGTCAGCAGATGGATATATGAAGGATGAGGTGAACTGAATTAACAGGGAAAAAGGTGAGTGGTGCACTGAGGAGGTGGAGACAGAGAACTTTATCCATGAAAGAAAAGGGGGAATGTAGAGAAGTTATACCAACACTCCGTATGGGGAGACAGGGGGAATGTTGAACAAGGAGAAGGCGGAGGCAGTTGAGATTTCATGTCTGAGGGCAATGTGTGGTGTGAATATAATGCAGAAACCGTAGTTTGGAGATTGGAGGTGGGGGATTCCAAAAAACATTCCCCAGAGAGCTGGGAGGATTGAGAGGGTTTTGGGACATATAGAGAGGATGGAACAAAATAGAATGACTTCGAGTGTATAAATCTGAAGGGAGGAAGGGGGGTAGTGGTCGGCCTAGAAAAGGTTGGGGGGGGGGTAAAGGGGTTTTTTGGTGCGGGGGGCTTGGGTTCCCCGAAAACGTGGTGAGCGTATTAGATAGGGGAATGGAGACAAATGGTTTTTTGGATTTTTGGCTGTTGGGGTGTAAAGGTAAAATTTTTGAAGGGTTTCAGGGGGGCCAACTTGTTCCTGGAGATGGGAAGTACGTGCCGGCACTCTGAAGAAGGGTGTTAATGTTGGTTTTAGCTGTAGTGTAAGCACGCCTCTGGCACGACAGTGATGGAGGAATGATGATGAAATTTTTCTTTTTCGGCCACCCTCCTTGGGGGAAACGGGCCCATGTGATAAAAAAAAAAATAGAATTATATATTGGAGAGAGAGGGGCAAGATAAAGAATCATCTAGTCTTGATAGGGTTCCCCCCCGATATAGCCTTCATTATCTATGAGTCAGGAAGATGGATATTCAGATACAGGAACCAGAAGAGGGGGCAGCAGATGGGTGGGTCCCCCAAAAGGACATACCCAAGACTTGGGCCAGAGATTAAAAAAGGGGTTATATATCTTTTCATTTATGCCACACTGTGTACCATTAATATAATGAGGCATTAGACACTTTAAATTTGGGACTGTTTTTGAAATTCGCCGCCGGTGGCTTCTTCAACCCCAAAACAAAAAAAAAGGGGGAAAACGAGAAATTTAGGTAATCGTCCTCAGTCTGGAGTCGATGTGTTAAGTCCATCAGCCCCGCTCAAGTTTCTCATTGTTCAACTTATTTTTTTTTTAAATCATATTATCATTAACAAATGATACTTTCCACACATCTACACCTGAAATCATGGTAAAAGGTTTTGTTAAACAACCTTTTTTCCCTTTAAAACCTTAAATCAAAAGATGTAGTTGAAGTTTTAAAATATTAAAAAAAACCCAAAAACCCTTTTCTTGTTTGATACAAGCCTCGGATGCAACTTTTTCCCCTTCCAGGAACAGCCTTTAAAAACCACTGTCGGAAAATCCCCCTTCCCCAAAAATCTTGTTTGGATTTAAAAAGGGCACCAAAAAAGGAGGAGTGTAAAAAATATTTAGCAGAGATACCCCAGGAGGCAGAGCAGATGAAAATTCACATACACACGAGCTATTAAATTTTGCCCCAAATTCTTTAAACTAGCAAATATTGGGACCTACATGACTAGAAAACACGCTGGGCCCTTTTTATAACAACGACGATCTGATAAAAAATTTTAAAAACCCTATAAAAAACAAACACTCAGATCACAACATAATAGGGGGACAACATTTTTCCCAGGGCTCTGACCAGAAAAAAGTGATCAGTCATAAAATGTCTTCAAAAAATTTCCCAACTTCAATAACAAAAACATACAATGGGAACAAGTAAATCATGCCCAAAAAGAAACAAGCTGGGAAGATATCCTAAATAACACAAATCTTTTTTCCTTCATGGCTTTTAGTTCTTCCTGCGAGTTTTTTACCCCGTAAGATTCCTTCAGCTTCGTTCCATATTTACTATTTCATTGACCATGCCTCCTTCATATGTCGATATATTGGCCCTCTCAGCAGCTCTGTGATTCTTCGCCTTCGTCTGTATAGGGGGCATTTTCTCTTTTCGGGTTTACATCTTTTTTTTTTTTTCTTAATGGAATTTCCGACCCAGATCTCACAAACGCAGATTTAAATTTTTTTTAGGAAAAAATTCGTTTTTTTTTGGGGTATTTCCCTTCTTAAATCTTATCCCCAAAACTAAGAAAAAAAAACATCCAGTATTCCCCCCTTGGCGAGATGGGACATAACAGATGACAGCCAAGAAATGAGAGAGATACTAAAAAACACAATACGACTCAGTTTACGAGCCGCTGCCCGACAAGGGTCGACAATCCAAATAATTCTTTATGAACGAGACCCAAAATTTGGTCATCTTCAAAACCCGGATATTATCCTAACACCACAAGACTCTGAAAGAGCAATAAATTAATGCCCATCGTCTGCGCCATGCCCAGACTCATGGGAACTCTGTGTGACAAGAACTGCAAAAGCCTGTGTCACGTGCCTTCAGCATTCTATGGAGAGGAGCATGGACACAGGGTCATCCTACAGTTATTAAAAAAAAAGACAGGGCCCCACTCCACAAGGGGGCAGTAAATGGGAAAAAAGAACTACAGACCATAGCCCCTAACATCCTATATCAAAAAAAACTTTGAGGGGGTTTTAAAGTAAGATCGCAACCACCTAGATACCCATCAAAGACAACCCAGGACAACAGGGGGGTTTTGAACAAACTCCTGCCTGTCCCAGCTACTGGACCACTATGACAAGGTCCTGGATGCTATAAAGGATAAACAAAATGCAGATGTAGTATACACAGATATGCAAAAGCCTTCGACAAGTGTGACCATTGTAATAGCGCAAAAAATGCGTGATAAAAAAAAAAGGGAGATAGATCTAGAACTTCCTGACAAATAGAACAAAAAGAGTAATAATAAACAGAGAAAGTCCGAGGGGGTTTACAGGGAAAAAGGTTTTTTTCCCAAAAAGGGGCCCGTACTCCCCCCATTCTATTCCTCACCTCATACCTGACATAGACATAGATTAAGCCATGCCCCGTTCTTCCTTTACGGATGACTTTATAAAAATTACCAGAAATTCCCCCCCAGTTGTCTCCTGGATTAAATGTTAGTAGACTAACTCTGGGAGTTTGGGAAAAGATCGGGTTTTTTACTTACTTGATTCTCAACGGCGGTATTTCCCCACATTTTAATTGATTTTACCTCATTTTTTACATGATAGTATTTTTCTTCCGGGTTTATAATACTGATTAATTAAAAATTTCCCCCCTCATTATCTTTTCACAATTCACCAGCGGAAACTTCATATTTTGTGTTATAAAAATTTAAAAAGACACATACCTATTCTCTAATGATTTCAAATATAATTCTAAAAATTTTCCTTATTCAGTGGGAGGCGTGACCCCCACTAACAGCGAATCAGGGTTCAGGGGGGGCGTGACGCCCACTAACAGGGGAAGGGATGCGTTAAATGGGAAAGGGGACGCCCCAACAAAAGGAATCATGCACTCAGTGGGAGGCGTGACGCCCACTAACAGCAGGAATCATGCGCTCAGTGGAGGCGTGACGCCCACTAACAGCGGGGAAACATGCCTCAGGGGGAGGCTGACCCCCCAGCAGCAGGAATCATGCGCTCCGGGGGAAAAATGGCCCCCCCCAACATCGGGGAAACATGCGCTCAGTGGGAGGCGTGACGCCCACTAGCAGCAGGAATCATGCACTCAGGATGCCACGCCGCCAGGGGGAAGAATTCTTATCCGATCAAAGAGCCCGTGGCAGGGTTTTTAGCCCTCAGCTCACATACTGAATGTCTGTGGTTCCCCCCCGGAAAAGGGGGGAAACACTGGGCCTGTTTCTTTAAAAACTGCTGCCCCTGTTCATAGCAGTAAAGTAGGTCCCGGGGGGTTAGTCGATGTTGGGGGGGGCATCCTGGGGGTGCTAGTATACCTTAGAAAAAGCGGGGCTTTGAAATGACTTTATAAAATTAATTTGTGAAAAAAAAAAAAAAAGGGATTTATTCCCCCGTTGTATCATAAATTTTAAAAGTTTTTTTTTAACTTTTTTTGTACTATAAGATAAGTTTCCCCCCCCAAAAACCAGTTTTAAAAGGTTTCTATCGGGGCCCTAGATGCCCTCAGCCCTTAAATATTGAAGCAATTCTGAAGAGGTAAACTGAATTGTAATAATCTTTTTTTAAAGGGGGAAAAAATATTTCCAATTTTATAAAAAAAAATGATCAAATCCCACCTACACAGAAATTTCCCATGCGTCTGAACGTTTTTAAACTCCAGCACTGGAATTTTTTTTACCCCCCCCCCCAGGATGCTGGGAAGTGGTCATAGACCAAAACAAGAAGTACACAGAAAACAATGTTCCCAAAATTTCCCCGGCCCTCCCCGGGGAAGGGGGCCCAAAAAGAGCCTCCCCCCAGCTCACAAGACTGCCTTTTCCCCCCACCCCCCCCCGGGGGGGGAAGATGACAGACCAGAGGCCCCGGTTTTCCCCCACGGGGCCCCCTGGGGGGGGAATAGGGCTAGGCCGGGGGGCGTTGGTCTCAAAAGGGGGGGTTTTCCCCTCCCCCCAGGGGGACGGGGGCAGACACTCCCACCCCAGGAGCCAAGGGCCGGTCCCCCATCCCCGGGAAAAACCCCCGGGGCCCGGGAAAAAAATCAAGAAGAAGAAAAAAACAATGAAATATTAAAAAGGAAAATATAAAAAAAAGAATAAAAAACAAGAAACTGAGTACTGAGAAGGATAAGATAAATATATTTAAAAATGTATGACACTCCGTAAAATTTTCTAAAAATATTGGGTAACTCACTCTGGGTAACTACACCACGGGGAAGAACACGGGGAAAACCCCCTGTGCCCCCATGTCACACAATGTACAATATATTCATCACACTGTGTGGAGCGACATGCCCTAGTGTTGCGCCTCGTCAAACTTCATCCCCCCCAGACAATATGGTAGGTATTTTTTTTATTTATGTAAAAGAAACCCGCTGGTCGAGTAGTCGACACAGCCGGCACGGATTTTTCAAGTCGGGCATCAGTATGTCTTTTAAACAAGTCCACTAGCATACCCAAGGAGCATGCCCATTATCATGTCTAACAGCATGTCTAGTCCCCCAAAAACTCACATCCCCCAGTGCCAGCTGGTCGGGGGTTTTAAACCCACTGGTCTGTAGTTTTAGGACTTCCATGGGTTCGAGTTCCACCCGTTTCCCGATAAGTTAGTGAATTTGATGACCCCTCGTGACTCTTTTCCCCAAAGACACCCTTTTTTTCCCCTGATCCCGGAAAAAAATCTTCTATATATATTGGGGGTTTTCCCGGGCATCGCCCCTGAAGCCCGTTCCCCAGAGCAAGGTTTCTCGTTAGAAAAAAAAAGATTATTTTTCATGGAATTTTAAAAAACACAGCGGACGGAAAAAAAGTGTTTTTGAACATAAATTTGTTCGGGGCCCCAAAAAAAATCGTTGGGCATGAAAATCTGAACCAGCTTCCTTTTTAGTGGGGCCGGGTTGGTGTCCCCAAAACCAAAAATAAAGGATGACCTTCTTTCCAAAAGGGGAAGTGAATAGCATGTTTTTGACCGGGTTTTTCCCCAGTAAAAGTTTACCGTGCCCGGGTTTTGAGATTGTTTTTGGGCGCCCATGGGGGGGGCTAAACCACTTTGAACCCCCTTGGTGTTTTGTCACTGTAGTAATAATGAATGGGGTTTTCATTTTTTTTTTTAGAAAATACTAATGCCCCCGGGGAGGCAAAGACTAAGATATATCAAGGTGAGACTTTATTCTGAAAAAAAATTGATCTCCCGTAAAAAGTACAAAAGCTTTACTAAACTTCGAATTATTCATTGTAGGGATTAGTGGGTGCAAATGACACACGTCGACAATAGTGAAGGAGACGCTGCAAAAAAACCTTTTTTTAGGATAACTTTTTTGCTATGTAAATTTGATGAAGCAAACATAGAGCGAAACGCTGCCGTCAAAAAAAACTTCTTTTGCAACCAGTCTTTTTTTCGCCGTTCAGGTTTATCATAAAAAAAAAAAGGTTTTGGGGGCAAATCCTCGGCTTCACCCTCCCCAAAGGGGGGGCATTTTTTTAAATGTCAGTTTTACACTTAAAAATTGTAAGACAAAGGGTTTAAAAACCATAAATGTTTGGAGTCACGAATAAATGAAAGTTGGATCCATTTCTGGGGCCATTTCCTGTCGCCTTCGAATGCGCAATTGCACTGATCAGTCATCCCCCCGGCAGTTGTAGCTACAGTGAAAAGGGGAAGGGGGTAGATGGGGAAAGAAAAGGCATCAATTTTTGAGATAAGAAAAATTTTAAATTAATGGAGGAGGTAGTCGGGGGAAGATATAAGAAACTGTTGGGAGAAAGATGGGCTAGTGAAGATACTGTAGGTAATGAGGGTTTAAAAGGGGGGGGGGGTAGACCAAAAAAAGTTAATGTGTGCATCAGAAGTTTGTGGATATAAAAGAGTGGGAGGGGGGGGGAAGAGGAGCGATTGGTGGGGTGAGGTAAAGAGAGTGGAAAGGGGGAAAAATTAGCATATGAGGGGTTTTTTTCAAAGTACATGTGATAAGGAGTGATAAGGAGGGTGGAGTAGTGGAAGTAAAGGAGACGTTAAGAGAGTGGTGAGAGGGGGAAAAAGGGGAGCAAAGGGGAAGAGTGGGTGAGATGTATAAAAATTTTGTTGAGAATTAGAAAACAATTTGGGGGGAAATTAATAAGTTAAGAAATCCCCCTTAACGAATGGATTTAACAATTAAAAAAAGAAGTGGGGAGTTTTTGTAGGGGGGTGGAGGTATTAGGAAGATGGGGGAATGTTTTGAGGGGTTTTTGATGAAAGAAGGAGGCAGTGATTTCTTGCATTTTTTAAGGAGGTATGACCTCTTTTAGGGTGAGGATATAGCTTGGAAGGGGGTTTGGGGGTTTTTGTTTCTTAAAAAATGAAAGGGGGGAAAAAATCCCCGGGGTTGGCAGAAAGTGCATGATTCCTTAGATAAAGGCAAAAAAGGGGGGGAAAAAAAAATGTAAAAAAATTTTAAAGGGGAAAGAGCCTGCTGAGTATAGCTGGTAAAGTCCTGGAGGTGATAAGTACAGTGCCTGCACTCTGAAAAGGGGGGGGGAATATCTGCAGTTTGTATTGTATCGGCGCGCCTCTGCAAGACATTGATGGGTTTAGGAGGATGGTGAAAGTGTTTCTTCTTTTTTGGATCACCCTACCTCGGTGGGGAGCCGGTGGTTTTTTTTGTTATTCTGGAAAGATACTTGAGATTAGAGTGGAATATTTTTTTAAAAGTGGGGCAACATTTTGGTACTGTTGGTATATACGGGGAAAATTTTTCCCCACTGTCATACAGAAAAGCTGGCGAAAAACTTCCTTCTAAAAAGGAATATTATAGAAATGAACATAATTATTCATATGGCAGTTTTGGGGTCAGTCTATGACTAGAAACTTTTTATTTTTTTGCCTGAAACAGTTATTTTTTTGGTGAAAAAAAGACAGTGGAGAAGAAGCATTTGCTAGGACAATGTATGACTCCATGCAGAGCTTTATCAAGTCATGACTTGACACAAACATTGTCTAAAAAAAAAGCATTCTGAAACTTTTTTTTTCCTAACCATTATTGGTAGAGAGATTTAGATCCATATCATTTGGGAAATTCTAATTAAGAAGAACGTCCTATTGCTATCAGTGTCAATTGCATATAGTGAGATGGTTTTCCCATCGTCAGCTCCGTGATTGTATGTCGCCCCGTTCTTAAATATTCATCACATTCTTAGTGTAATGTTTCTCGACAAATCATGCCTCAGGCAGAGTATTTTCAATATTAAAGGTGAAGGAAATTTTATAAAAAATCCTGTTCCCACCAGGGGAGAGTTACCACAAAAAAAACCATCACTCCCCCCCAATTGTCTTTCCACAGGTGAATGACCATCACGATTTGAACTGCAAACCCACAAGTCACCTGTTATATATTCTGGGGTTTTTCTCTCTCTCTCTCTCTCTCTCTCTCTCTTTTTTAATATATAAAGCAGGAGCCCCCTTTTTAGAGGGATATTAAAGTTTCCCTTTTCAAACCAAGTAATTCACAAAAAAGAAACACTAAAAAAAAGAAAAACTCAGAAACGCATGCAGGTATTATTTATTCATTACGTAATAATTCATAATAAGACTAAAAACGATAATTTTGGAAATTCATGTTATCAAAGCAGCCTTATTTTTTTTATTACAGTCAATTACGTTTTTTTACCTCTTATGACTCCAGCGTGAAAATTTTAAAAAACAATACAATACGAGTGGTTAGTTTTGTGGGGTAAGAGAATCAACGGGGGGAAAGGGGGAGGAGGGAGGGGGAGGGGGAGGGGTTTGGGGGGGGAAAAGGGGGAGGGGGAATATTAAAGATAAAAATTTAAGTAATTGAGAAGGGTTTTTTCATTTGGCTTTTTTAGACCCCGACTTTTTTACGCTGTGTGTCAAGTACATCGTGTCAGCGGCAATGATCTTCGTCTCATAGGTTCGGGGGAAAAAAGACTATTCATATCATCAGCTCGGAAAGTCTTAATAATAATATCTTTATTTCTACCAGTAATGCAAGGTATACCCCCCTAGCTGACAGCAATGACATACTACTAAAAGGGGCCCCCTTTTTATGCAGAGCTTTTCCCGGGGAAATTGGTTAAAATTTTCGACCCACACCAGTCGACTAACACCCAGGTACCCCCTTTTACTGATGGGGAACATAACCAATGCAAGGAAACACGCCCAATGTTTCTACCCTTTTTTTGGGAATCAAAAAGGCCCCCGCCGTTGAAGGGGGCTTGGGCCCCCCCCCCAAGGCACCGGGGAAAAGGGTTTTCCCCAGTTAAAAGGGCAGTTCATTTCAACAGTTCGGGGGGAAAAAATTTCGTCAAATGAGCCGGGGGGAAAAAAATCTTCGTCTCTTGAGCTCAGGGAAAAGATTTTTTGTCTCATGAGTCGGGGGGAAAAAATTTCGTCTCATGAGCTCAAGGAGATCTTCGTCTCATAAAGGTCGGGAAAAAATTTCGCCCCCTGGCTCGGGGAAAAAATCTTCGTCTCATGAGCCGGGGGGAAAAAATCTTCGTCTCATAAAACCCGGGGGAAAAAATCTTCCCTCATGAGCTCGGGGAAAAAAGGGAATTTTTTGTCTCTTGGCTCGGGGGAAAAATTTTCGTCTCTTGAGCTCGGGGAAAAAAATTTTCCCTTGAGCTCGGGGGAAAAACCCTTCCGTCTCATGAGGGGGAAAAGTCTTCGTCTCATGAGCTCGGGGAAAAAATTTTTTGTCTCGGCTCAGTAAAAAAATTTTCCCCCCCATGAGCTCGGGGGAAAAAATTTCGTCTCATGAGCTCAGTAAAAAAATCTTCGTCTCATGAGCTCGGGGAAAAAAATCTTCGTCTCATGAGCTCGGGGGAAAAAATCTTCGTCTCATAAAACTCGGGGGGAAAAAATCTTCGTCTCATGAGCCGGGAAAAAAACTTCTCCCCCTGAGCTCAGGGGAAAGATTTTCCCCTCTCAGTTTAAGAGGAAAAATCTTCTTTTTTTGGGAAAACTTTTTTTTTTTTAAAAGGGTTTAAAAAATTTAAATTTTGGGGGGAAAAACTTTTTTTTTTCTATAAAAATGCAAAAAAAAAAGGGAATGCACGATATAAAAAAAAAAGGCCCCCAACTCTCCAAAACAACACACACACACACCCCCATGGGGGGGGGCATGATAACGACATAAAGATCCCCCGAGGAATTGACAAGGTTGAAGAGACAGAAAAAATTTCCCGAGATGGGACACAGCCCCAAGGGGGGGTAGTTGGAAGTTGAAGACTCAGATGAATCAAGGGATGTTAGGAAAATTTCTTCAGTCACAGAGTGGTCGGGAAGGGAATAGTTTGGGAAGCGATGTAGTGGAGGCAGGTTCCATACATAGCTTTAAGAAGAGGTATGATAAAGCTCATGGCGCAAGGAAGTGCCCCGTAGCAGCCAGTGGGGGGGGGGCCCAAAAGGGCTATGAATCCCCCCCCAAAAAACCCCAACTAGGTGAGTACAACTAGGTAGTAAAACACACACACACACACACACACACACTCCCCTTTTTAAAACGGGCCCCCAAATTTACAATAACGGGAAAAAAAACAGATATAAGAAAAAAAAAAACCCCCTTTTAAACCCCGACAAAGACATTAACAAAAAAAAGGCCCCGCGAGCCTTTAAACCCCGGGGCCTGAGAGGATCCAGTTTACATTTGCAGCCGTAAAACGTTCACTGCCAGACCCAGCTACGCCCCCCCTTCACCTTGACCATCATCAAGGTCGATGCCTTGACCCCAAAGGGAAATTTGAGTTTTTCCCCCATTCCCCCGGGGTCAAGCCTGATTATTTCCCCCTTCTCAAGGTGCTGTACGGCCCTTGGGGGTTTAGCACTTCCCCATGATTATAAGTGTTTTTCCCCCTCCCTAATCTAGTCAGTTGTAATATGTTTCTTGACTGACAGCATGGGGGGGTTTACAGCATGAGGGGGGTTTAACATGACGGGATGACAGCATGGGGGGGCTGACAGCATGACGGGTTTACAGCATGACGGACTGACAGCATGACGGGACTGAAATTTTTCCCCCCGGGGAAAACGACAGCATGACGGGACTAACAGCATGACGGGACTAAAAAGCATGAGGGAAAAAAATTTGCCACCTTACCTGTCTAACGTGTCCGTCAATTAAATGAAAGACAAAAGGCCCCCCGGGGACATGTAAAACAATAGACGGGTTAACCCACCTCACAGCTAGTGGAGCAAAAAAATGCGGCGTGCGCGCCCCAAACCCCCCACACATACACACACACACAAAAAAGGTGTAGGGGGCCAAAACCAAGTGTGCTAAAAATGGAACAGGTATAGAAGGCAAACCCCCAAGAGAAATAAGGAGAGCAGTCGTAGAGCCGGGGAAAAGAATATGCGCGGAAAGAAGGAGGCCCAACAACGATACGAAAATGATATAGCAGGGGAAACCCAAAATTTTTGACCCGAAGCTTTTGTCGCCCATCAGGAGAACAACAGTCAAGGACCAGGTAATCAGGATGAGGAAGGAAGAAGGGGGGGGGTAACAAGAAATGACCGAAAATATGTGAGGAGCTCAACTTGAGATTCAAAAAAGTTTTCCCAAAAGGAGACAGAAGGACCCCCGGAAAAGACAGAGGGGGGGGGCCCCCAAAATGTTGGACACAATACAACAACCGAGGAAGAAGTGGGGTAGATGCCTAAAAAGGGGAGGGGGCCCCGGGTAACATCTCTCCATGGGTCCTGGGGAGGGGGCAGGGGGGCTATTTTACCACAAACAATCTTCAACACATCTATCAAAAAAAAAAGGGACACCTGAGGGTTTTTGGAAGACAGCAAATGTAGTCCCAATTTTTAAAAAAAAAAACATGAAGCACTAAACTACAGACCAGGTCACTGACATTTATAGTATGCAAGGCCCGGAGAAGATTATCAAAAGGGGAAATGGTGGAGCACCTAGAAAGGAATGAGCTTATAAACGACAGCCAGCACGGTTTCAGGGGGGGGGAAATCCTGTGTCACAAACCTCCCCGGGGGGTTTTATGACAGGGTGACCGAAAATAAGACAAAGAGAGAGAGGGGGGGGTAGATTGCATTTTCTTGGACTGTAAGGTGTTTTACACTGTTCCCCCAAAGAGATTAATTTCAAAAGCTGGAAGACCAGGCAGGGATATCAGGAAGGCACTACAATGGATCAGGGAATACCTGTCAGGGGGAAAAAAACAACGAGTCATGGTAAGTGGCGAGGTGCCTGTGACGAGCGGGGCCACAGGGGTCAGTCCTAGGACCGGTGCTGTTCCTGGTATTTGTGAACGACGTGACGGGGGAAAAGATTCAGAGATGTCCCTGTTTGCAGACGATATGAAGTTGATGGGGAAGAATTCAATCGGGCGAGGACCGGGGAGAACTAAAAAGAGATCGGGGCACGCTGCGGGCCCCCGGTCCAGAAACTGGCTCCTGGAGTTTAACCCCACCAAGTGCAAAGTCATGAAGATTGGGGAAGGACAAAGAAGCAGACGGAGTACAGTCTAGGGGCCAGAGACTAAAAAAACCCCCTAAAGGGAAAAAAAGGGTCTTGGGGTGAGTATAACCCCGGGAAAACACCAAATAACTACTGCAGCATATGGGCGCCTAAAAAAAACCTAAGAACAACATTCCGACATCAATAAGGAATCATTCAGGACCCCCGTACACTGTGTACGTTGGGGCCTTTGGGAAATCAGCACCATTTTGGGGAAACCCCCACCTACCCCAAACACGTATGGAAACTAGAAAATGCAAAGGTTTGCAACAAGACTAGCCCCCGGGAAAAAAGGGGGCATGTTCTATGAGGAGAGGTTGGGGGGGACCTAACGACACTGGAGGACAGGAGAGATGGGGGGAAATTTATAACAATGAAAAAAGGGGGGGAATCTACAAGGTGGACAGAGACAGGATGTTCCAGAGATGGGACACGTCACAATTGGGGAAATTGAAGATGGATCATGGGGGGTGTTGGGAAAAAATTTCTTCAGTCACAGAGTTGTCGGGAAAAATGGAATAGTGGAGGCAGGATCCATACAAAAGCTTTAAGAAGAGGGTAGGGATAAAGCTCATGGAGCAGGTAGTGCCCCAGCAGCGACCAGTGAAAAGGAAAGGGGCCAGGACCCCCGACTCGCCCCCCCGCAACCACAACTAGGTAGTACAACTAGGTGAGTACACACACACAGGTATGATAACCCCCCATGGAGCGGGGGGAGTGACCTGGGAAAGGCGACAGTGAAGAGGGGGCCAGGAACTGTGACTCGAACCCTGCAAACAGAAAAAGGGGAGTATAACAAAAGGGGAGTACACTCTCTTTTCCCCCTTTCCTGTTTTTATTTAATACGTTCTAGTGTGTAAGTCGAAAACCCCTTTTTGGGGCGCAACCTGGGGAAAAAAAAAAAATGCAAATTATAATGAAGGTAAGACACTTTGGGGGTTTCTCTCCTTATGTAACAAAAAAAATCACAATCTTTTTAAAAATATTTTTTGGGGATTATCAGGAAATAAATAATTTCTGTGAACAACTTTTTTTACAACGGTGATCTTGCCGTTACAGCCCACCGCTACGAGTCGGAACTCCAGCGGTATCACAAGGGTTTTTCCCCCCACCTCACCTCTTCTACAATCTGCCGTTAAACTAGCCCCGGGGGGATACACAGTTAGGTAGGCATTATCTGTAATTGAGCCTAAGGCTATCTTTCTTTTTTTTTTCCCTTTTTGGGTTTTTTTTATTTTCCTACATTAAATATCTTTCTCTCAGTCCATTTTCTTTATCATAACTCTTGAGATCTTTTCTTCGTATTTAATTTAAATCTACATGTCTCTCCCCCCCAGTTTTCTCTCTCTTTTTTTCTCTCTCTCTCTCTCTCTCTCTCTCTCTCTCTCTCTCTCTCTCTCTCTCTCTCTCTTTTTCCCCCTTTTAATTTACTCCAAGAATATATAGCAAGATAACGAGAATTATAAACGAATTTTTCTATACAACGACCCTAAAATAAAAAGGGGAAATGAACTCAATATTCGACATTATGACATGCGGAAGACCTTTCCCGGGGGGGTACATTGGATCGTTTTTTCTTTTTTGAAAGGGTTTTTGCCAAAGTGTGTGTGAAACTCGCCTAGACGACCTCAGTTGTACTCTGTTGCACTTCTCAAAATTTTCCCCAGTTGTTTTGGGGGGGGGGGCTAATTCTTTGCTCCTGGTCTTGTCTCGTAACCGCTATAGACAGGTTTGATTAATTAAGCCCAGGACACGGTCATATTTGCTCTTGAAATGTTATAGTTTTTCCCCCAGCCACCTCATCATCTAGTACATTCCCGATAAAAAAAAAGGGTTTTTCCCCAATATACGCATAGGGGGACAGATACTGAACACGTACACGGGTTATTAAACATACCCCTTTTTTTAAATATATACGTACACAGGCACACACATACGTTCATTACAAATATAGAATAAGAAAAATCACGGACCATAATGTTAGAAACATCCCCTCAACCTTATCTCTGACGACTTACCTCAAAATCCTCAAACTTATAAAAAAAAAATGAAAAACTGAACTCAAGGGCATAAAAAGGGGTGGGGGGGAATGCGGTTCCTGGAGGGGGCGGGGGGGTGAAGGGATGAAGGAGGGGAAGTTGCTGGGGCCCAGATAAGTGAGCTAATTTGGTGTGACAGGTGTGTGCGGGAGCGTCATCTGGTAGCTCAAGATGGTTGGCTCCTCTTTTAAGGTGTAAAGCCTATCGTCTACACGAGGAGTCGTTAAGATTTAATATCGCCAGTACACCTTATGTCAAGAAAAGTTTAATTCTGATTAGGGTTTTAAGTAAATTTTCAGCCTGTATGCACTGGGAAATAGGGGTTCTGGTTACCTGGCGTGCGGTCTGTGACCGGGCCCCCACGCCGAAACCCCCCACATACAAACCCCCAAAATCCGGCGGGGTCAGGTACTGACTTTGGGGGGTTTTTTCTAGCGCCCCCCCTTTAAGACAGCCGGGGGTCTATTGGTAACCCCCTTTTGAATGCGGGGGGGCAGTTGAACAGTCTTGGCCCCCCGACAGTTATTGTGTTTCTTTTATCGTGCTAGTGGTTTCCCCCGCTTTTCACGGGGGTGTTGCATCGTCTGTCGAGTCTTTTGCTTTTTAGGGAGGGGGTTTTCATGTGCAAGTTTGGTACTAATCCCTTGGATTTTCCAAGTGTAAATAAAAAATTTTTTCCCACCTGGGTTTTCCCGGGAGTACAGGTTGGAACCAAACGTTCCCAGTAACTGAGGTGTTTTATCGCAGTTATGGGGGCCCCGGGGGTAATGATATTTTATCTCAAGAAAATGAGTGCAGGTCAGATTTTTTTTATCAAGATTCCTTTTTTTTGCATATACATAAAAAATCTTGAAACGTAATAATTTAGTAACCAGAGATGGTGCTCTAGTTTGTTGGGGGGGAAAGCCATTGTCTTAGAGGGGGCATTAAGGCAGCACATTAACTGCACACCACTAGCTCAGAAAATTTTAATCCCCCTTTAAAAAAAGTTAAAAGTAAAAACCCCCCCCACATCCTCAGGTACATCTCTCAGTGTACATCTCTAAGGTTGAGGGTAAAAAAAAAGTAATATTTATCTTGTGTTCCCCCCTAACGTCATTCCTTTTTTGGGGGGGCTATAACATTAAGGAAAAAAAAATGTGGGGAAAAAGTTTGATAAAACAGTCACAATACCCCCCGTAAAACAACCCCCAAATAAGAGATACAAAAGTTGTCTTGCTTCATTTTAAATTTTTTGGGGAAATTTTTTGGCAACTCAGTTTTTTTATTTTGGAATATCGTAAAAATCCGAATGACCTACTTCCGAAAACTATTGAAGGGGGAAAAAATACTGAGGGAAACTTAACGTTTAGTTTTTTTTTTTAATAACAATAAGGAGGAAACTTTTATAGGCACAATGAATCACTCTCTGGAAAAGTTATAAAAAATTTGGGCTTGATAAAAACAGGCAAATTTTTCTACAACCCGAATTTTTTCCAAAAGGGAAAAACGTAGTTTGAATCTAAGAATTGGGCCAACGCCTTGCGCAGACACGAATTCCTTTATCACAAACACCATCGATGAACCAGTTGCATAAGCAGCATTTGTCTGTGTTTACAATAGCTAATACGAATGAATAGGAATCTCATGTATGGGCTCAGGGCGTCGGCCCCAGTGAGCTTGGTTTTGTCCTCCGCCCTTTTTTGGGGGCACCCCCCGCCCATCTGCCCACGCCCGACCGCCCACGGCCTATCGGTGACCCCCCTTTTCCCGGGATGCCCAAAAACCCCCCTTTTTAAAATTTTAACTGTAATCCCTTTGGGGGGTCAGAAAGCCACATTGCAAAAAAAACTGCCATTGAAAAAAATTTTTTTCCAGGGGAAAGAGTTTTTTGAAGTCATTACTCGATAAAGCATGAAGTACACTTGTAAAAAGTTCGGGGGGCTTGAGTTTTAAAGATCCAGGTGAAGATTTAAAACCCCCAATAAAACATGCAACCATCCCCCCGATTCTCACCCTCCCTAACTTACCCCCCGCCCCACTCACACCCCGCCTCCCCTCCCCCACCCCGCCTCCTCACCCCCCCCCTCTGTAGACAGCCTGTCCTGTCTGCCAACCGAGCGAAATGAGACCCCCCAAAACCTACCCCCCCCAGTTCCCATATTTTTTTTCCCCGAGGGAACCCGGTGGGCATGCCAGCCTGCCCACGCCTGCCTCTCCCCCCACCCCCGGCAGCCGACCCCCCCACCAAGGCTACTCCCTCCCCCTTTTTCATGGGAAAGGGGGCCCCCGGGGGCCCTGGGCCCCAACACACTGCCTGTGTTCCCACGATATCCCCAAATAAAGAAAAAAGCCTTATCATTCCCCCCCCCGCAACAATGACGTAATTAATATCCTAGAAAACACCTCACTCACACCCTGCCTGACTCACCCCTTTTTTTTCACTCACACTTTCCCCACCACACCCCCCCCTTCCCTTATCCCCTTTTCCCCCACCCATCCTGCCTCCTCACCTCTGTCCCCCCCTGCCCCCCACACCCCCTCACACTGCCTCAATCACACTATGCCCACTCCTCCCCCCCCATACTCACCTCTGCCTCACTCACACCCTGCCTCACACCCTGCCTCACTCGCACCTTGCCTCCTCCACACCTCGTCTCACTCCACCCCGCCTCACAACCCCCTCTCACACCCTGCCTCCCCCCCCTGCCTCACTTCCCCCTGCCTCACTCCACTTTACCTCCTCACACCTTGCCTCCCCCCCCTCTTACACCTTGCTCAACTCACACTCGCCCCCCAAAAAACCTTTCCCACCCCACACCTCTCCCCCACCCCAAACACTGCCTCCCCCATTTTTTGGGGCCTCACCACACCCCACCTCACTCACACCTTGCCTCCTCACCCCGTCTCATACTCTGCCTCACAACCCACCTCCCCCCCCCCCACCTCCCCAAACCCCCCAAAACCTTTTCACTAACACCCGCCTCACTCCCCGGGGGCCTCACTCACACCTTGCTTCCTCCACACCCTCCTTTTTTTCCCCGCCTTGCCCCCACTCACACCTTGCAAAAATTAACCCCCGGGGCCTCATTTACACCCTGCCTCACCCACCCCTCACCCCCCCCCTCACCCCCCCCGCCCCCCCACCCCGCCTCCCCCACCCGCCTCACCCCCCCCGCCTACCCACCCCCCCCCCACACCCCGCCTCCTCACACCCCCCTCACTCACACCCCGCCTCACTCTCTGCCTCACTTCCACCTTCCCTCATACTCTCCCCCCACACCTCGCCTCTCTTACACCTTGCCCCACTCACACTCTGCCTCCCCCACAACTTGCCTCCCACCCCCTTTTGGGGCCCCCCTTTTAAACTTTGCCTCTCTCACACCCTGCCTCATTCACACCTTGCCTCACTACACCCTCCCAAAAACCAAGGGTTTTGGGGGTGGGCCCCAGTTGGGTGAGCTGTTAAGACGTGATAGGCGAAAGAATAGCGGTGGAAAGGAGGTCCACAGTCGAAGAAAAAGACCCCGGGGGTTAACCCAGCCCCCAGGCGCTCGGGGGACAATTGGAGAAAACAGGAAGAACAGCTGTGTATGCACGGTCTCGTGGTAGTTTAGGTCTTGAGTTTTGGGGGAATTTGGGAGTTTCTAGGTCGCAGGAGGGCAGGAATATCAGAGGGCAGCACACAGGGGGGGGGTTTTAGGAGTAACTGAGGAGGTAGGTTTGCAGTGAAGTCTTTTTTAAATTTTTGGGCTGCTTCTGGAGAGGTGGTATAGTTTAATCTTGTTACTGAAGGTGAAATGAACTAAAAAACCTGGGTGAGTGTGAAGTGAAAAAATTCACAGGCGTACTTGATATTCCACCCGAGGCCTTTGTAGAGCTCAGAACAGGTCATGGTGTCGGGGATTCGATGGAGAAGTGTGAAGGAAAGGGTTTTTCCCCCTGAGGGTGTACGGGGGTCGTCACTATCTTCTTCTGAAGTGGATTTATTTGGAAGTCTATAATGGTGTTGAGGTGACTGGGGAAAAAAAGGGGGAACAGGGGGGCAGGTGACTGAGGGTGGTGTAACAGCAGGCCGGGGGCGGTGGTTTTTGGGGGGGGTCATCGTTGTCTTGGTGGGGAAAAAATTTTAAAGTTACAGGAGCAGTTGCTGGGGGGGAGGAGACAGGTCCGCAGGGGGGAGTAAAGTTCACGACGTTGGGAAGGATCTTGAGGATGTCGGATGAAGGGGGGAGTCCGGGGGAAAATTTTTGGCAGACATGTTGTTCAGACGGAATAGTTCGTTGATAGTGGTGCTGAATGTGCCGGGATTGCTGCATTTAAAGGGGCGCATACACCATGCAGTACAACACCTTTGGGGGGAGAAAACCCTGGGGGGGGTGGAGAGGGGGGATTTTCCCCGGAAAGGTGTCTGTGGAGTGACGAAGAATCTTGGTAGTGTTGGCTTGTAGTTTGGGTTTTTGCAGCGTATTTTGGGGAATGGTTAGTTAGTTTGATATTTTTATTATGCACCCCATACCCATCCTGTGGGCGGTAGTAAAAAAATTACAGGGGGAAATAATGGGTCCAGGGACGGGGCCCCCCAAAATTTTGATAGCTGAGCAAGTTACAAAGGTAATGGGGGTGTTCTTCAGATCTTCTTTATTTTTTTTCGATATGATTTTTTTCCCCCCGGGGGGGACTTGGCCCCCAAAGGACGGGGGATTTTAAAAAATGTTGGAGCCGTAGTGATGGTGAAGGACCCAAATTTGTGTCCATCATTCCCACATTTTAACAAAACTTCTTATCCTTGATGGGAAAGTCCTTGGTGGTGTGATTATGGGGGAAACAGGTCCGGGTGGGAGACGTGTGCGAAACGTTCTGGTTCTATATGACTTGGGTGATTGTGGTAATATAAAAGGGGGGGTTAGGGATCTTCGAAATGCTATCTACCGAGGCCCAGGTATTTTTTTCCCCCAAAAAAGACGTCTTCAGTGCATCAGTAGAAAGGTGACGATCTTTCCGGGGCCAGTTTTTTTACAAAGACCGAACGTCTCGACTTCAAGAATGGAGAGGGGGGTATGGTGAATAATCGTGTTTGTAGGGTTTTCCCCGAAGAGTCGTCCATTAGTTTTGAGGTTTCATTTTCGTCTGTGCAGAGGGAATGGAGGAATCCTTCAGAGAGTGGATGGCCGTAAATTTGACCCGGGGGAGGCCCCAACGGTGGTAGCTAAAGTTAGCTTCGGGGGTCATTGATTACTCCATTTTCCCCCTTTTTATTTTCACACGATGCGACGGGGCATTGGGGGGAAAAAGGAGGTGGGGCTTGTAGAATATAAATTCCCACCCCAAAAGGGGGGGTCGAGGGAGACTTAAGTGTAAGGGGTCTTCCCGGGAGCAAGGTCGGTCACTCACCCCCCCCCTCTCACTCACACCCCGCCTCACTCACACCCTGCCTCCTCCCCTCCGCCTCCATCCCGTCTCACTCACCCCCCCCCTCCCTCCCCACCCCGCCTCCCCCCCACCCCCCCCTCACCCCCCACCCTGCCTCCCCAAACCCTGTACCTGTATCTTCCTAAGCATAAGATATTAAGAAAAGAAGGAACACTGCAATAGGCCTACTGGTCCATGCGAGGCGGTCCAAGTCACCTCCCGGCTTAAGCCAATGACCCACCTAGTCAAATAAAGGTCGCATCCTTTAAGGAAGGAGACGGCATCAGCTCTATTAGAACAAGTAGTCAGGTCCAACTCACCCCCCCACCTCCTCATGTTTTTAAAAAAAACCTTTTTTAAAACTACACAACGTCTTAGCTTCAAAAAAACGGTACTGGGAGTTTGTTCCACTCATCCACAACTCTATTTTTTGTCACATTGTTCCAATCAATTTGTCTAAATTTAAAAAACTCCCAGTAACACGACATTTTCATATTTAGACGCCTTATGAATTTCGCCCCCTGGGCCCTTTCTGTACTTTATAAAAATTTTGGGGGGGCTATAAATCACCCCCAAAAATTTAAATTTTTCCCCCAAAACCCCTTGAGAAACTGTCCCAAAAACTCTGTGTCCGATGCTTCTAATCTTATATTTTTTTTAACACAAAAAAAAATTAAAATTTTTTCTGACCCCATCGCCACTCCACCACCCTTCCCGTTACCCTATCAGTGTGGAATAGTTTATAACCCTGTATGTGGCATTCGAAGGCATTTTTATCTTTTAGGTTGAACCCGGGGGGCTGTTATGGAATAATATCTTTTTCCTGCACTTGCAAAAATCTAAGCTCATCTATTTTTTTTTTTAGACTCCTGCTATTAAACCTTTTAAAAAAGCTAGTCACTCTGCTCTCTACTGTCTCTCTTTTTTGATCAAAGGCTTTGCCTTTACTAACCTTTGAATATTGTCTATTAAAGCAGAGTCGGGGGGTTTTCCCCAAAAAACCGAAAATTACAAATTTCCTAGTCATTGACAAAAGTTTAGTGGGATGTATGGGGTAGCTGTGGGTCCAGGAAGCACTTTGGGAAAAAAAAATGTGTAGAGTAGCAGCGACAGATAACATATGCGGTGGAAGAAGTGAAGCAGTTGTCTGAGGTGATTTTTTCTCTCTCTCTCTCTCTCTCTCTCTCTCTCTCTCTCTCTCTCTCTCTCTTTGCCTTTTTAGTTGTCTGCCCTTAGCCTTAATGAAGCTACTTGTCGGTTTTTTTTGAATTGTAATATAATAATCGCAGTAGTAATTGACGCTGGTCTAAAGTGCAGTGTATGTTCTAGCTGGGGTAGTGTTTTTGACTCTCTAGTGCAGGGAAAGGGCCCCCAAAAACCCGAGCATTAATTAATGGCTACGGGGGGCCCGTCTTGGCGTCCCATTATGTTGAAGTCGTATTATGACCAGATCTTTGGTAAGATGGGGAAGGAAGAAGGGGGGGGGGGAGGATAAAAGATGATGGGTGAGGATGATGATGATGGGGGGGATGATGATGAGGGGGGGGGAGGAAAAAATGGGAACAATGGGGGGGGGGGGGGTGGAGGTGGTAGTAAAGGTAAGTGGCCTAACCACTTTGGTGCTTTTTTAAAACAAGTGTGTGTATGTGTGTGTGTGTGTGTGTGTGTGTGTGTGTGTGTTTACCCCATTTTTTCCGCCTAGTTGGGGGGTTTCAGGGTCGATTCATAGTTCCTGGCCCCACCACGGGCCCCCTACTGGGTCACTTTCTCTCCCATGTGTGTGTGTGTGTAGTGTTATTAAAAAAATTTTTAAAAAAAATTTCATAGAACCCCTACCACCAGCATCACAGTTATAACCAGATGTGTAGATGAATGGTTCTAAAAACCCCGACAAGTTAAAAAATTTAAAAAGGGGGAAAAACACTTGGGTATCATTAAAGCCCCCCTAGTGTTGCACATGTGGAGATGTATAACTACACCCCCTAATTGGGGGGGGTTTTTTTTTTGCAATTCCCTTTTTTTTTTTTTTATTATTTGCAGGGTGTAGGCTGGAGCAGGGAGCTTGATGTAGGTCGGCTGCTTCCGGGTTTTTCTGCTTGGTTCAGCTGCTTCCCAGGTGGTGTCCTGCCGTGAGGTTTGCAGATGTTACATGGCTGGGTGTAATTTTTAAAATTTTTTTAAAAATTTTAAAAAATTCCATAAATTGGGGTGATTTTATCCTTATTGGACATAGAAGGGTTGTGGTGGCACCCATTCATCTATATCTTCTGGGGTCACTCAGGATCATTGGTCGGGGAAATTTCCCCCTTTTTGTGGATGAAGCGGCGGACTCTGTGTTGGAGGGTCATTTTTTTGGGTTCTGGGGGGGGTTTTTGTAGTCGGTGGTGTTTTTTGGGTTTGGGGGGGGGTTTTCTCTGTCTGGAAAAACAGTTTTTTCCATGTTGTTTTAGTTGTCTTTTTTTTTTATTGCATCTATCCCCTTTTTGGGGATGTGTAGTTTTTCCCCATGGGGGATTCTGTCCCCCTGCCCCCTGTGATAGGCGGGTGCTCTTTTTTGTGTTTTTTAAGCTGAGCATGTTAGGTTTCGTTGTTAATGGGGGGGGTACACAAATGATATTCAAGCAAAAGGTCTTATCATCATCTTGTCAGGTGTTTCTTCATGGGGGAAGGGGCTAAATTAAACCTGTATAGTTGGCTGAGGCGGACTGTAGCTAAGTTCACCTTTTAGAGATTTGGGGGATGCGGAGGGGAATCTGTCTATCTCATATCTCAGGATCTTGTTCGGGTTTCTGGGGGGGAAGGGGGGGTACCCCTGATGGAGAAAACCCCTTTGTCTTCTATAGTTGTTGAAAAAAAATCATGGGGACTGGAAATGGGGAATGGGGTTAGCACCCAGGACAGTGGCCCAAGGGGTTTCCATCCTACCAGAAACGTAAATGTAACTATCCCCCGCAAGGTATGGCAACACCGCATACCATACCCAAACAAAAACAGTGGCGCACTGCTCTTTTAGTGGCGTTTTTTAAGTGGTGATATCCAAACTAACCCCAAAACCTCAAAATTTTGGTACAGGTGCAAAAAAGGCAGAAAAGGGGAAAAGGGGATAATAACGGTCTAGTAGCGGGGGAAACATAACCTTAACTCTATATGTAATGATAAAAGGGGGCAATGTGAGATAATAAAACCATTCTTATTATCTCGACACCACCAGACAAAGTATACACTGTACTAAGGTACGAAAGAAGAACAGTAAATATACCTTATTTGTGGGGGTGGGTGCCTGGGGGTTTCCCGGGGGAGATTTCCCCGGGGGGAAAATTTTTTCCCCCCCCTGTGACCAGGTGCATAATGGATGTTTTTCGATTATGGTAATGGTGCCAGATTTCATTTTTTTTTAAAAAATGTACTTTGGCACAGTTCCCCTTTTTGCAGGGGGTGACATTGTTTTTCCCCCTTTTAATAAAAAAAGACCCCCCCCCCATATTGATGTTTTGATTGTTCTATAAAAAAAAGACCTTCACTTTATTCATGTCAACGCGAGATCATTTTTTCCAAAAAATTTGGGAGAATTTTTTATCTTAGCTAACAGAACTAGAGCAAAAGTTATATCCATCTCTGAGTCCTGGTTGGATGATACGGTGACTGACGACGAGGTAAAAAATTTAAGGTTAAAATTTAAAAAATTTTAAAAAAGGGGAAAAAAAAAGGTGGTGGGGATGTGCCTACATAAAAAAAAGCCTTAGCCTACAACCAAAGACCCTGATTTAAATGACAATAAACTGGAGATTCTATGGTTTGAAGTGTTTCTTCCCCCCACCAAAAAACCCCCCCCTTTGTAGCAACTAGTTACCGCCCCCCACCCATGACCAGTTCTTAAAGGACTTTTCGAGTCTTGTCCGGACTTGATAACAATTTTTAGACAGTAATTTTTTGGGGGACTTCAATATCTGTTTTCAACAAAAAAAATAACGGGGTGTGCAAAAGGTATAACCCCAAAATTTTAAGTTTAAATAGTTACACTCAACTAATTAATACCCCAAACCCCGGGTTACACAGTTCTAAACCCCCCCAATTGACCAAAACTTTGAACCCCCTGAAAAAAATTAGTTAGTCAGGCGTCATTACCACAGGTCTTATGATCATTTCATCATTTACTGTACCAGGAAAGTTACTAGGGAACGGATAGGCCTTCAAACACAATAAAAATGGGGGCAACTAAAAAAATAAAGAAACACTGGTAAATATGCTACACAATTGTGACTGGTCAGTGATAACAATTTGGGGGGGACGTAAATGATGTCTAAAAAAAAAATCAAAACAATGTTCACTGCCATCCTTGATAATATTGCACCAGTTAAAGAGGTTAAAAAAGAAGAACTGAACCCTGGATGACTACGGGGTATATTAGATAATTAAATTCAGAACCAATTGCAAAAAAAATTTAAAAAGGGGGAAAAGACAGGATATTGAAGCGCTAAATGAATTAAAAAGGGTGAGGAAATGTGCAGTGGTTTAAAAAAAAGGGGAAAAGGGAAGGCACTATTGTTTAAAAACCCCCAAGAGTACAAAATACCCCAAAAACTCTGGCAACAACTAAAACAGCGTGTGTGTGTGTGTGTGTGTGTGTGTGTGTGTGTGTGTGTGGGGAGTGTGTGTGTGTGTGTGTGAGTGTGTGGTGTGTGTACAACACTGCCATGTTAGTGCACTCACTAGCGTCCAGTGATGTAAACAAGGTGACAGGTGTGATGGTGCCCAGGTGATCTAGTAACATTCCCCCCTTGTCCATACAGCGAAGGTTCACCACCTGCCCCCGGTCATGACCAAATTTTCAATACGCCCACATCCAGGGACGTATACCTACACTCCCCCAAAATACAGAAATACACCCACTCCCTAAACTAAGAATATACGCTCATTCCCATGGATGACCCCACGCCCCCCCCGAGATGTCCGGTTCCCCCCCCCACCCACGCCTACACAGCCGTCCCCACCTAGCAACGCTGCAGCTCCGCCCATCTCCCCCGGGAAAGGGAAACCACATTTTGAGGGTTTTTTTCGTTGCTTGTAAACTATTCTACCTGGGTAATGTGCAACGGGGGGGGTGTAAAACAAACTTGTACAAGTGTGTGAAACCCGATGTAAGTAATTTAGAATTTTTGTGTGTGTGTGTGGAGAGAGAGAGAGAGAGAGAGAGAGAGAGAGAGAGAGGGGGGAGAGAGAGAGAGAGAGAGAGAGAGAGAGAAATAACTCGGGGTCAGGTAATTGCACTAATCACACCATCCGAACATAATCACTTGACACTACCATGGTTATATATGCAGGAGCTGAGTTTCACAAAAATTAATCTGTGTACCCACCTTCTCCATTATCCTTCCCTCAGTTTTTGGGACCATGTGACCAGTCTGTACCCCCTCGCTTTCTGTACCCCCCCCCACACACCCACACACACACACACACACACACGCACACACACACACACACGTACACACACACACTCACACACACCCCTCACACGTACCACCACACACACACCCCACACACACGTACGCACACAGTAGTAGAGTGGGAAGTAGATTACAAGTGGAGAGGGTAACAGGAGCTGAATGGGAAAAGCCAAACTATAAGGGGGGGGGACTACACAGGTAGGGGGAAAAATTTCCCCAGGAGGTTCGGGGGGAAAAGGGGGTTGGTAGGAAAGTCAGTTAAGGGAAATGATGGACACGTAACAAAAAAAAATGCAAGGAGGCAAAAAAGGGGCCCAAAAGGGCAACAGAAATAATGGGAAGACCAGAACAAAGGCCCTTGGTTTACCCGAAGGTGGGGGGGAGGAAAAAACTAAGTGCACTAAAGAATGGAAAAAGTACAGAAGACAAAGGACCCAGGAAAAATAAGGAGATTAGTCGGGGGGGCCAGAAACTAGTATGCACAGATAAGAAGGGAGGCTAAACGACAGTACGAAAACAACATAGCAAAAAAAAGTCAAGTCTGCCCAAAAAAACCCTGTACCCCCAAAATTAGGAGGAAGACAACAGTCAAAGACCAGGTGATGAGGCTGGGGAAAAAAAGGGGGGGGAAATCACAGGAAAAGGGGGAAGAGGGGGGGTGAGGGGTCAACACAGAAATTTTAAAGGGAAAAAAATTTTTTGTGGAGACAGGAAGGACTCTGGGAAGACAAAAACAGAGGGGGACACCAACGAGGGGAAAAAATCAACAAGTGTTGGGTGAAATAAAAAAACCAAGGAGGAGGTGAAAAATTGCTAAGTGACCTTTTTTTTAAAACCCCCAAAAGGGGGTGGGACCCAAAAACTCCCGTGGCTTGGGGAAGGGGGAAAAAAAAGACACTGTGTGTGCCACTGACCATAATCTTCAACACATCCCCGAAACTGGGCAACCCACCTGAGGTATGGGGAAAAAAACAAATGTAGTTCCCATTTTTTTAAAAAAAAAAAAAAACGAGGCACTAAACTTTGACCAGTGTTACTGACATGTATAGTATGCAAAAAAATGGAGAAGATTATCAGGAGAGTGGTAGAGCCCCCTGGAACGGAAAAAAAAATTTTAAAAAAAAAAACCAGCACGGATTCAGGAAGGCAAAAAAATTTTTACAAACCTCCTGGAGTTTTAAAGACAAAAAAAAAAGAGGTAAGACCGAGGGGAGAAGGGTGGGGGGTTTTTTGAATTTTCTTGGGCTCCCCCAAAAAAGGGCCCTTTGATACAGTTCCTCCCAAAAGATTAGTGCAGAAGCTAGAGGATCGGGCACGTATAACAGGAAGGGCACTGCAATGGATCAGAGAATACCTGACAGGGAGGCAACAACGGTCATGGGGTGAGAGGTATCACAGTGGGCGCCTGTGACGAGGGGGACCCCCCAAAAAGGGGCAGCCCCCCGGGCCAGTGTTTTTTTGGTATAGGGGAAATTCACGTGGGGGGGGCTCAGAAGTGTCCCTGTTCGCAGATGATGTAAGTTAATGAGGAAATTAAATCAAATGAGGATCAGACAGGCTAAAAAAGACTTGGACAGGGGGACACGTGGCCCCCAAAAAAGGCTTCTCGAGTTTAACCCCCCTAAATGCAAAGTCATAAAGATGGGGAAAAGGGGGAAAAAAACCGAGACAGAGAAAGGCTAGGTGGCCAAAGCTGCAAACCCACTCAAGGAGAAAAAATCTTGGGGTGAGGCCCCGGGCCCCGTCCCGGAAGCCCCATCAACCCCGATAACTGGTGCAGCATATGGGCGCCTGGCAAACCTGAGAAAAGCATTGATACCTTAGTAAGGGGGAACGTTCAAAAATGACACTGTGGCAGGGCCGGGTATGCAGCACCAGCTTGGAACCCACACCCGGTCAACCCCTCAAGAAATTGAAAGTAAAGATTTGAACAAGGTTAGTTCCGGAGCAAAGGGGGAAAGTCCTAGAAAAAAGGGTTTAAAGGAAAAAACGGCCTGAAAACACTGGAGGACAGGAGGTTAGGGAGACTGATAACGATTCAAAAAGCAAAATAGATAAGGTGGAAAGCCCCAGGATGTCCCAAAAGGGGGGCACAGAAACAAGGGCCCAAAATTTTGGGAAATTGAAGACTCAGACAGTAAAAGGGGGTGTTGGAAGTATTTCTTCATCATAGAGTTGTCGGGGAAATGGAATATCGGGGAAGTGATGTGGGAGGCAGGAACCATACATAGTTTTAAAAACGGGGTAAAGCCATGGAGCAGGGGGGAGAGGACCTAGTGGGGAGTCAGTGAAGAGGCGGGGCCAAGGGCAAGTCTCGACACCAGCACCCATAATTAGGTGATACAATTAGGTGAGCACACATACGTACAAAACAGGCGCCTAGAAAACCCCAAGAACAACTTTCCCCGACATTTTAAAAAGGGGGGAATTTCAGGACCCGACACTGTGTACGTTAGGCCCATACGGGAGTATGCAGCACCAGTTTGGAACCCCCCCCAAACCAAGCCCCCTAGGAAACTCCCCCCGGGGAAAAAAGGGGGTTGTCCTACGGGGGGGGTTTAAAAGGAAAATCGCCCTGACGACACGGGAGGACAGGAGGAAGGGGGGACATGATAACGACATATAAAATACTGAGAGGAATCGACAAGGTGGACAGAGAAAAGAATGTTCCAGAGAGGGGACACAGCAAAAAGGGGGTCACTTTTAAATTTGGTTACTCAGAAAAATCCGGGATGTTGGGAAATATTTCTTCAGTCACAGAGAGTCAGGAAGTAAAAAAGTTTGGGGGGGCGATGTAGTGGAGGCGGGGCCCCTACATTGCTTTAAAAAAGGGGATGAAAAAACTCATGGAGCGGGAAGAGTGCCCCGGAGGCCATGAAGGGGCGGGGAAAAAAGCTGTGAATCGCCCCCCGCAACCACAACTAGGCAGGAAAAACTAGTTAATTTCAAAATACGTACACAAAATACACATATGTACACACACATACACATATGTACACACACACACGTACCCACACCCCGCACACATACATACTCATGAAGCATATTACCGGAAGTACACATGTAGCATGTAACGGGCAAACATGTGAAAAACCCCTTTAAAAGGCCCCAAAATTTAGAACCAGAATATTTTGGGGCTGAGGGAATAAAAGAATATGTATTAATAAGGAAGTTTAAAAATCATAGGTTATACACCTCAAAGAGCTGAAAAAAACTAAACGTAATGAGTATAGGAAATATGAATAAAAAAAAAAAAAAAAAGGGAAAAATTTTTTTGGTAGATAAAGATAGACTACTCGAATCAAAAGAAAAGGGGGGGGAAAAAAATTTTTTATCTCAGGACAGATAGTGGAATGAATGTTTAGGAAGTGGAGGGTTCTGGTTGTGTCTGAGGCCGTCCCCACAGCCTGGTTTGATAATGATCAACGGGCCCAGGGGCGAGTAACGCCCTTAATTTAGAGGGGGTCAGGGTTGAGATTCCTCCTGAAACACAAATGATACACTTGGTGGGTGGTTTCCCTGGTGAATGGACATCACCGGTGCCCAAAAAAAATTTTTGGTGGGGAAGGCACAAAAAACACATACACACGGGACTTTTAAAAAAAATAGATTGTGCCGTTACAACAAAAAAACACACATGCACAATCCTTCCAAAAAAAAAGGAAAAAACTACATCCAAAAAAAAAAGCATAGATGTACTACATCACAGGTACAGGAACACTCAGACGTACTATTAGCTGAAAGATCCCGGCTGGAAAGTGATCACAACCGGAAGGGGGCCCCAGCGTGACCCACCGGGGGGGGGCAGCCCCTTAATGGCTTCCTTTTGTGGTTTTTAGTCTCAGCTCACAGTTCTGCCCTCAACTGACCATGGCCCCGGGGGCACTTTCCCCCCCACCTCACGGACTCTGTCCCACCT
>WNWK01017777.1:0-41593 GCA_009830355.1 Cherax destructor
GAACCTGACGAAAAATATATATTTCATTGTGTTTGTTTATTATTAAATTACTGTAAACTTATCTAAAATATATTTAGTTGGATTAGGCTAAATTAAGATGCGCTTGTTATAATAAGGTTAGGTAAGTTTTCAAATTTTTTTGGTACAAAATTATTAATTTTACAATAACATAAATGAAAAAAATATATCTTTAAACGTATAAGAGAAAATTTTAGAAAGGAATTAATTTTAAATGAGTTCCTGCTAATTGACCAATTTTACCTATTCGGAACGACATATATATATATATATATATATATATATATATATATATATAATATATTATTATTATTATTATCATCCATGGCCGTTTCCCACCAAGGCAGGGTGGCCACCAAGGCAGGGTGGCCACCAAGGCAGGAGTGGCCACCAAGGAGGGTGGCCACCAAGGCAGGGTGGCCACCAAGGCAGGGTGGCCACCAGGGCAGGGTGGCCACCAAGGCAGGGTGGCCCCAAGGCAAGTGGCCACCAAGGCAGGGTGGCTCGAAAAGAAAACTTTCATCATCATTCACTCCATCACTGTCTTGCCAGAGGGGTGCTTTACACTACAGTTATAAAACTGCAACATTAACACCCCTCCTTCAGAGTGCCGGCACTGTACTTCCCATCTCCAGGACTCAAGTCCGGCCTGCCGGTTTTCCTGAAATCCTTCATAAATGTTACTTTGCTCACACTCCAACAGCACGTCAAGTCCAAAAAACCATTTGTCTCCATTAGCTCCTATCTAACACGCTCACGCACGCTTGCTGGAAGTCCAAGCCTATCGCACGCAAAACCTCCCTTACCCCCTCCCTCCAACCTTTTCTAGGCCGACCCCTACCCCACCTTCTCTCCACTACAGATTTATACACTCTCGAAGTCATTCTATTTTGTTCCATCCTCTCTATATGTCCAAACCATCTCAACAACCCCTCCTCAGCTCTCTGGATAATAGTTTTGGTAATCCCACCTTCTCCTAATCTCCAAACTATGGATTCTCTACATTATATTCACACCACACATTGCCCTCAGACATGACATCTCCACTGCCTCCAGCCTTCTCCTTGTTGCAACATTCAACACCCATGCTTCACACCCATATAAGAGTGTTGGTATAACTATACTCTCATACATTCCCCTCTTTGCTTTCATGGATAAAGTTCTCTGTCTCCACAGACTCCTCAGTGCACCACTCGCCTTTTTCCCCTCGTTAATTCTGATTCACCTCATCCTTCATATACCCATCTGCTGACACATCCACTCCCTAATATCTGAACACATTCACCTCCTCCATACTCTCTCTCTCCAATCTGATATCCAATCTTCCGTTATCTAATTTTTTTGTTATCCTCATCACCTTACTGTTTCCTATATTCACTTTTAATTTCCTTCTTTTACACACCCTACCAAACTCATCCACCAACCTCTGCAACTTCTCTTCAGAATACCCCAAAAGCACAGTGTCATCAGCAAAGAGCAACTGTGACAACTCCCACTTTGTGTTAGATTCTTTATCTTTTAACCCCACACCTCTTGCCAACACCCGAGCATTCACTTCTCTTACAACTCCATCTATAAATATATTGAACAACCACGGTGACATCACACATCCCTGTCTAAGGCCTACTTTTACTAAGAAATAATCTCCCTCTCGCCTACATACTCTAACCTGAGCCTCACTAACCTCGTAAAGACTTTTCACTGCTTTCAATAACCTACCTACTATTCCATACATTTGCAACATCTTCCACATTGCCCTCAATCATATGCCTTTTCCAAATCCATAAATGCCACAAACACCTCTTTACCCTTATCTATATATTGTTCACATATATGTTTCACTGCAAACACTTGGTCTCCACACCCCCTACCCTTCCTAAAGCCTCCTTGTTCATCTGCTATCCTGCTCTCCGTCTTACTCCTAATTCTTTCAATAATAACTCTACCATACACTTTACCAAGTATACTCAACAGACTTATTCCCCTATAATTTTTGCACTCTCTTTTGTACCCTTTGCCTTTATACAAAAGAACTATGCATGCTCTCTGCCAATCCCTAGGTACCTTACCCTCTTCCATACATTTATTAAATAAAAACACTAACCATTCTAAAACTATATCCCCACCTGCCTTTAACATTTCTATCTTTATCCCATCAATCCCAGCTGCTTTACCCCATTTCATTCTACTCACTGACTCATGAACTGGTTCTTCCTCACTCCTACAAGATGTTATTCCTCCTTGCCCTATACACGAAATCACAGCTTCCTTATCTTTATCAACATTTAACAATTCCTCAAAATATTCCCTCCATCTTCCCGATACCTCTAACTCTCCATTTAATAACTCTCCTCTCCTATTTTTAACTAACAAATCCATTCTTTCCTTAGGCTTTCTCAACTTTTTCTTATTTTCAACAAAATTTGTTGATAACATCTCATTCACTCTCTCATTTGCTCTCTTTTTACATTGCTTCACCACTTTCTTAACCCCTCTTTTTCTCTTCATATACTCCTCCCTCCTTACATCACTTCTACTTTGTAGAAACCTCTCATATGCTAACTTTTTCTCTCTTACTACTCTCTTTACATCATCATTCCACCAATCGCTCCTCTTCCCTCCCGCACCCACTTTTATATAACCACAAACTTCTGCTGAACACTAACACTATATTCTTAAACTTACCCCATACCTCTTCTACCCCACTGCCTATACTCTCACTAGCCCATCTGTCCTCCAACAGTTGTTTATATCGTACCCTAACTGCTTCCTCCTTTAGTTTATAAACATTCACTTCTCCCTTACTTGCTGTTTCCATTCTCCTTGTATCCCATCTACATATATATATATATATATATATATATATATATATATATATATATATATATATATATATATATATATATATATATATATATATATATATATTTACATATATATATATATATTTACATATATATTTATGTGAGCGCGTGCGTGTGTGTGTGTGTGTGTGTGTGTGTGTGTGTGTGTGTGTGTGTGTGTGTGTGTGTGTGTGTGTGCTGCGCGCCTGCCAAAACAACCACTGTGGAAAAAGTGAACTTCCAAGTGCTTTCATTATTTCTCACATTATTAAGGACCTGAAGGAATAACAGAACGGTAGAAGGCCTATAAGGCTGAGAAATTACCACACATACGACAATACACCCGTCCCAGTATGATGCTTCCCAAATCTTATTACTTATAAATGAATCTAATTTGTATAACCCTAAGCTGATATTCATATTAAAATCAGTACTATTTTTTTGTGAAACTTGATTCAATTACATTTCTCTCAACTATTTTAGTGCTTTAAACAATTTTCTTGGCCTTTTGAAAATCAATGGGGTGGTTCAAATCTCTCGCATAAATAAACAGCAATAGACTGTCTTCTTTCAGTGAAGTCACCGCTGCCAGGATTCTGTTTATAAGGTCATCCAGATTAGTCGCTAATGGTGGCACAAAAACACGGTCTTTGACGTTTCCTCACAAGAAAAAGTCATGGGCGGTTCATGGTTGCAGAGATATAGAGATTTCAAATCTGGTCCATCTTTTTGAAACACACTGTACTGCACCACCTCGGAACTCTGTTGGAGTGGAGGCACAGTCAGTTCCCCCTCCCTCCAGGACAACATATATTAGTGCCAACAAATATAGCCTCCTCAACAAATAACACAACATGTGTGTTTGCAAATAAACAGGATCTATAGCTATCAACCGACAACAAAATACCTTTCATCATTGGACACCTCACGGAGTCAAATGCAATGTTTACGGCTTTCACAGAGACCTACACAAACGATCACTTTGACAACTTATTCAGATGCGACAGAAAGAACAGGCAGAGGGACAGGTTGTCCTGTGTCATAGAGCTGCTCAGTTGCTCAGAATTATTAAACACCACAAATGATGTTGAAGTTTTGCAGTAAAGATTAAAAGCAAAAAATAAAACTTAGTCGTAGTGGTTGTTTATAAGCCACCAGATGCAACTTCCCAACAATTCAAGGAATAGCTTTTGAGAATTGACTACTGTATGGAAAATCTTCCAGTCCTGGCACCAGATATCTTCTTGTTAGGTGATTTAATGTAAATAATGTAAATAATGTTATAAAGGAGATATTCCCAGAAGGCATTTCAGATAAAAAGTCACACACACGAGCTATTAAATCTCTACAACAAATTCCCTTAACCCAGCAAATAGTGGTGCCAACAAACTGGAAAATATAATTGACCTTATTTTCACTATTATCGTAACATAATCGAAGTACAGAAGAGTGTGCTCAAGACTAGGAGTTATGAGGGAGCCTTCACCAAATTTAACTTCAATAATAGAAACATCCAGTGTGATCAAATTAACCATATCCCAAACGAAACACACTGGGAAGATATCCCAAAAAAACAAAGATCCAAACCTTTGTCTAGAAAGAATTAACTCTGTGGCACTTGAGGTATGCTCAAGGCAAATTCCCCTTAGAAAAAATAGAAGACATAAACTAGAAAGAGAGAGTCTTTCTCTACAGGCAAAGACAAAATATCACAGAGCTGCACAGAGGAAGGTGGCACTAACAGCGAAATATAAAGAATTGAATTTAAGCTTAAGAAATCATACAGGAGCCAGGAAACACTGAAATAACTTAAATCAATAAATTAAATTGAAAGAAACCCAAAATATTTCTTTTATATCAAATCTAGAGCAAAAATTACATCCAATATTGGACCCCTGCTTAAACGAGATGGGGCTTACACAGATGACAGCAAAGACATGAAATACTGAAGTCCCAATTTGACTCAATGTTAGTGAACCGTTAAACAGACTAAGAGCTGAAATTCGGTAAATTCAAGAATTTCTGATATAACCTTAACACTACAGGACTGAAAAAAGCAATAAATGACATCCAATGCACTGTACCCGAGGCCCAGACTCGTGGAACTCTGTATTCATCAAGAACTACAAGAAACCCTTTTCGCATGCCTTAAATATTCTATGGAAAGGGGTCATCCCACAGTCACTAAAATCAACTGACATTGCCCCACTCCACAAAAGTTGCAGTAAAGCAATTGCAGAGAGTTACAGACTGATAGATTAGATTTTGCCACCGAAGTGGCTAGTTTATTGTGCACCCCATATCCATCCTGTGGACGGTAGCGCAATAGCATATGGATACACAAAAGGCCTAGGCACTAGGCCCCAAAAGGGTTAACAATTGTACATTTGGATTTATATCTACATTTCATTTATCTGTTACAAACAAATTTAGGAAATGTATGTCACATAGGTTATTATACTGTCTATCTCTATATTCCTCAATAAGTGGACAATTCAGCACATAGTGTTCAAGACAGTGACCATATGCCTGATCACATAATTTGCATTTAGTTTGATCATCATCTGTGTGTCTCCCAAACTGCCAGAAGTACTTGTAGCCAAGCCTAAGCCTGGCCACTGCAACATCAGTCAGTACTTGTAGCCAAGCCTAAGCCTGGCCACTACAACATCAGTCAGTACTTGTAGCCAAGCCTAAGCCTGCCCACTACAACATCAGTCAGTCTGTTCACATTGCAAGTTGCTCCATAAACATACTTATCTATGTTCATGTTATCATAGTGGGTTATAGATCTACTCAGGCTTCTAACTGCATTCCTATAGCTATCATTTTCATTATTTATTTCTCTCCTAATATTATTCCTAATGCTAGACACAGATATACCAAAGTTATATTCTACATTCTCCTTCTGGGTGCTCTTCTTGGCTAACATATCAACTTTATCATGAAGGAGTAATCCAATGTGTGATGGAATCCATAGCAATTGTACATTAATTCCTTTGTCCCGGATTTTTTAGTATCTATACCTGGCTTCTCCAATGAGCATGCTGTTAGAGTCATTATATGAGTCAAGAGCCTTCAATGATGACATAGAATCAGTAATGATGATAGACTCAAGCTCAGTGTCATAAGTTAGCTTTAGTGCCATTAGGATTGCAAACAATTCAGTTTGCAGTGTAGACGCCCAGTTGTTAATTCTTATGCCTAGTTCAACAGATTTATTATTGTTCTTAACTAGGGAGGTGGCAACCAGAGCAGATGCAGCCCTGCCAGAAGACTCCTGTTTAGATCCATCAGTGTATATAACTTGATAGCACTACCGTTCCACTTCATAAAAATCTTTGAAAGGGTTCTCAGAAGCAAGGTCGCCAACCACCTGGACACCAAAAAATTGCTCAACCCAGGGCAGCATGAGGTTTGAGCAGGTCGCTCCTGCCTCTCACAACTACTGGACCACTATGACATGGTCTTGGATGGTCGCTCCTGCCTCTCACAACTACTGGACCACTATGACATGGTCTTGGATGGTCGCTCCTGCCTCTCACAACTACTGGACCACTATGACATGGTCTTGGATTGACTGGAAGACAAACAAAATGCAGATGTACTATACACAGACTCTGCGATAGCCTTCGACAAGTGCAGCCATGGTGTAATAGCATATAAAATGTATGATAAAGGAATAACAGGAAAAGTGGGTAGCTGGAGCTATAACTTCCTAACAAATAGAACACAAAGAGTAATAGTAAACAGAGTAAAGTCAGAAGCTGACAATACCAGGATTTGCATGACAGTGTCATGCATTGAGGGCACTGTAAATCTCCAAGCGGACATTAAATAAGTCTTCAAATGGGCCTCAAAACACAATAAGAAGTTTATTGAAGATAAATTTCAATTACTCTGTTATGGAAAACTTGAGGAAATACTTACTTAATCGGAGCATAAATAAAAAATCCAACCATACAATAAAGCGAAAAAAAACGTGAAGACCTGGAAGTGATAATGTCAGTACAAAAATCACAACAATGTCTCAACCACATCTACTAGAAAAATGATAGGAAGGATTATGTGAACCTACAAAACTAGGGATGCCAAGCCAATGAAGATTCTCTCCAAATCACTTCTTTTCTCTCTAGGCTGGAGTACTGCTGTAAATTAACGGCCCCATTCAAGGCAAGCAAAACTTCAAACCTGGAGAATATACAGAGAACTTTCACTGCACGTCTAAGAAAAACAAAGCACTTCAATTACTGGAAACGGTTGAAGTCCTTAGACCTGTCCTCTTTGTATGCAGGTAAGATCCATAATTATATACACTTGGAAAATCCTAGAGGGACTAGTTCCAAATCTGCACACAGAAATCACTCCCTATGAAAGGAAAATACTCGGCAGGCAGTGCAACATCCCCCCAATAAAAACAGGGGTGCCATGAGTACACTAAGAGACAACACAATAATTGGCAGTGGCACAAGACTCTTCAACTGCCTCCCAGAATACATAAGGAGAGATTATCTCATTAGCTGTCTTCAAGAGGGCGCTGGACAGGTACCTAAACCCATTAGGTCTGTGGTTCGCAATTTGTTTTGCGTGGTGCCAGCAGTATCAGCCTGGTTAATTAGGCTCTGACCCAGCGCTAGGCCTGGTCATGGACCGGGCCGCGGGGGCGCTGACCCCCGGAACATTCTCAGGTACACAGGTAATGATAAAAACTGCAAATTACTCAAGAAGCTTAAATACGCAATGACATAAATCAATGATACATTAAGAATATTTAAGCTAACATCCCACAGTTAAGTAGTATAAAGAAGACTAGCAGTGTACAAAACTGTGGGAGTATATACTTACATATAATGATTAGGAGGAGAGAGGGAGAACCAAGGCGAGGTGCGATAGTGCTCGAGGAGACGAATGCGATACAACCTCTCACTACTGTAGCCAGACAAACACTGAGGTGAAACCGCTCGGTGCCCACTACCCAGCAGTGTTGTCTGGGTACGACGATTCGGAGGGGGAGGTACGTGGGTAGGGCGGGTATGTGGGTATGGGTGAAAATGAGGTAAGAGAGTTGGAGGAAGGTTTTACCTGTGACCTGTTTTGTGACCTGTTTTTGTGGGTTGGGCCAGGCCTCTCTGTTGATTTGCTGGTCGACCAAGATATTGTTACTGGAGTCCCGCCGGCCAACATATCCGCCATGGTATGGTTGACTGACACACAGTGAAGGTACTTTCGTCTTGAAGGCGTCGCTGTTATAGGCATAGTTTCTGACATACGTTGGTAGCACGTAAATAAAGGAAGTCCAGGCAACCCTGCTTTTCAATGGGTCTATTTTACTCTTCATCTCATTCATATATTTCACTCCAGTAAGTGGTGGTGGCCCGGTGGTCCGGTGGCTAGAGCTCTCGCTTCACACACGGAGGGCCAGGGTTCGATTCCCGGCGGGTGGAAACATTTCGACGTGTTTCCTTACACCTGTTGTCTTGTTCATCTAGCAGCAAATAGGTACCTGGGTTGTTAGTCGACTGGTGTGAGTCGCATCCTGGGGGACAAGATTAAGGACCCCAATGGAAATAAGACAGACAGTCCTCGATGACACACTGACTTTCTTGGGTTATCCTGGGTCGCTAAC
The DNA here is from genome assembly GCA_009830355.1 of Cherax destructor. NCBI lineage: Eukaryota > Metazoa > Arthropoda > Malacostraca > Decapoda > Parastacidae > Cherax > Cherax destructor. The sequence continues at coordinate 8,488 of WNWK01017777.1, forward strand.
CCTCCGGGGTTAAAAATCCGAAGAAATCTTATCTTATCTTATGATAATGGACCTCAGCCCTTTATTATCTTCCATGTTTATATTATTGTCTATCTCTCCTGACTACTTTCCACAGATAACATTTCCAGTAATTTAAATTATTTACTGGTTAATAAATGTATTGCTTTTCCAGGTCTGCTATCTCACCTGCCCTGACAAGAGTTGCCAACACAGAGAACACAAGCGACTTGAACAGTGTTACCAGATCTTGAGAATATTCAGAGAACTTTCACTGTGCGTATAAGTACAGTTAAAAGCCGTTTGAAGTCGCTTGATCTGTACTCCTTGGAACTTAGGCGAGAAAGATGCATCATAATTTACACCTGAAAAATCCAAGAGGGACTAGTCCCAAATTTGCACACGGAAATCACTCCCTATGAAAGCAAAAGACTCGGCAGGAGATGCAACATTCCCCCAATGAAAAGCAGGGGCGCCACGAGTACAATAAGATATAACACAATAAGTGTCAGGGGCCCAAGACTGCTTAACTGCCTCCCAGCATACATAAGGGGTATTACCAATAGACCCCTGGCTGTCTTCAAGAGAGAGCTGGACCTTAAGTCAGTACCTGACCAGCCTGGCTGTGGTTCGTACACTGAATTGCGTGTGGCTAACAGTAACAGCCTGGATGATCAGGCCCTGGTCCACCGCGAGGCCTGGTCATAGACCGGGGTGCGGGGGTGCTGACCCCCGGAACATTCTCCAGGTAGACTCCAGGTAGTGCATTATTTCTGTTGTTTTGAAAGTTGTCATTATCCAGCCTGTCTTAGCCATCAGAGTGTTTAAAAGATAAGTCAGTTGACATTATTATACCTAGATTCTTTACATGTTCTTCTCTCTTGTCTGACCCTCCTGTGTTTTGTATACTGTTCCCTTTTTGAGTTCCTCATTTTTTCCCATAACTGAGTAATTGAAGTTTGTCGCCTTGAGCATCATGTTATTTTCCATGGTCCACAGGAGGACTTTGTCCATATCCTCTCTCAGTTTGTGGTGTCCTCTTCAGAGGTGACTTTGTTGCCTGCGTCAGGGAGGACTCGAACAATGTCAGGGGCATCTCGTACACTGGAAAGCTGCAAGTCTGCTTTATAGGAAACAAGATTCGAAGCTGTGGTTTGCGCTTTTATCTACAGTATTTGTGTTTTGAGAAGAAGAAACAGAAATGGGGTCAGGACTGTGCCATGCAGCACTCAGCTTTTTACATTACTAGGTGGCCGGTGGCCTGGTGGCTAAAACTCTCGCTTCACACACGGAGGGCCCGGGTTCGATTCCCGGCGGGGGGGAAACATTTCGATTCGTTTCCTTACACCTGTTGTCCTGTTCACCTAGCAGCAAATAGGTACCTGGGTGTTAGTCGACTGGTGTGGGTCGCATCCTGGGGGACAAGATTGAGGACCACAATATAAATAAGACAGACAGTCCTCGATGACGCAATGACTTTCTTGGGTTATCCTGGGTGGCTAACCCTCCGGGGTTAAAAATCTTATCTTATCTAGATTTTGCATTGATCCCTACTATTCTGTGTTCTATTCGTTAGGATATTTTTAATTAATTTACTACTTACCTGTTTATCTAATTTTACCTAAGGTTATTCTATGATCATATTTGTCAAATGCCTTAGGGAAGTCCGTGTAGGCCACAGCTACATTGTGGGATACTCCCATACCATGGTAATTTTCTCATAATGATCTAGCAGTCACGACAAGCGTGATCTTCCTGACCTAAACTATGTCAACTAGGCTTATTCAGATTAGGTTTTTCCATAAAAAATTGTAACATGGCTTCTCGTCTCATATTCAAAGATTTTCATAATTGATATTAATGCCATTTGCTTGTAGTGTCTTTACCAGGTCTCTACTGCCGTCTTTCTGCAGAGGAGACATTTCTGCACCTTTCTAGGACCTCTGGAATTTGGCCTGGAACTAAACTCTTTCTCCGAAGCATTCTTAAGTATTCGTGATAGTTTGCATTTCCTTGTAAATAGAAAGATCCATGAGACTTGTGTGGGGATGCTTTGTATATCACACTCGAGTCCTAGAGTTGTGCCTATGTGGAATATGTGGTTTGTGGGGTGGGCAGATATGTGGTTTGTGGGGTGGGCTGATATGTGGTTTGTGGGGTGGGCAGATATGTGGTTTGTGGGGTGGGCAGATATGTGGTTTGTGAGGTGGGCAGATATGTGGTTTGTGGGGTGGGCTGATATGTGGTTTGTGGGGTGGTCTGATATGTGGTTTGTGGGGTGGGGCGATATGTGGGTTTGTGGGGTGGGCTGATATGGGTTGTGGTGGGCTGATATGTGGTTTGTGGGGTGGGCTGATATGTGGTTTGTGGGGTGGGCTGATATGTGGGTTATGGGTGGGCTGATATGGGTTTGTGGGGTGGGCTGATATGGGTTTGTGGGGTGGGCTGATATGTGGGTTTGTGGGGTGGGCTGATATGTGGGTTTGTGGGGTGGCTGATATGTGGGTTTGGGGGTGGGCTGATATGTGGGTTTGTGGGGTGATGATATGGGGGTTTGTGGGGTGGGCTGATATGTGGGTTTGTGGGTGGGCTGATATGGGGTGGGGTGGCTGATATGTGGTTGTGGGGTGGGCTGATTGGGTTTGTGGGGTGGGCTGATATGTGGGTTTGTGGGGTGGGCTGATATGTGGGTTTGTGGGGTGGGCTGATATGTGGGTTTGTGGGGTGGGCTGATATGTGGGTTTGTGGGGGGCTGATATGTGGGCTGGTTGTAGGGTGGGCTGATATGGGGTTTGTGGGGTGGGCTGATATGGGGGTTTGTGGGGTGGGCTGATATGTGGTTTGTGGGGTGTATATGTGGGTTGTGGGGTGGGCTGATATGTGGGTTTGTGGGGTGGGCTGATATGTGGGTTTGTGGGGTGGGCTGATATGTGGGTTTGTGGGGTGGGCTGATATGTGGGTTTGTGGGGTGGGCTGATATGTGGGTTTGTGGGGTGGGCTGATATGTGGGTTTGTGGGGTGGGCTGATATGTGGGTTTGTGGGGTGGGCTGATATGTGGGTTTGTGGGTGGCTGATATGTGGGTTTGTGGGTGGGCTGATATGTGGGTTTGTGGGGTGGGCTGATATGTGGGTTTGTGGGGTGGGCTGATATGTGGGTTTGTGGGGTGGGCTGATATGTGGGTTTGTGGGGTGGGCTGATATGTGGGTTTGTGGGGTGGGCTGATATGTGGGTTTGTGGGGTGGCTGATATGTGGGTTTGTGGGGTGGGCTGATATGTGGTTGTGGTGGCTGATATGGTTGGTGGGCTGATATGTGGGTTTGTGGGGGCTGATATGTGGGTTGGGGTGGACTGATGTGGGTTTGTGGGGTGGGCTGATATGTGGGTTTTGTGGGGTGGGCTGATATGTGGGTTTGTGGGGTGGGCTGATATGTGGGTTTGTGGGGTGGGCTGATATGTGGGTTTGTGGGTGAATGTGGCTTGGGTTGATGTGGTTTGTGGGGTGGGCTGATATGTGGGTTTGTGGGGTGGGCTGAGGTAATGAAAAAACTTTCTGGATCTTTCAATCTCATGTTGTTTAGTGAATCACTTAACAGTGATTTATATATTCTGGTTAAACAAGATTTTTCTCATATATTTGTTATCGACGATCCAAACCATACCACGGGTGGGGTTCGAACCCGCGGTCAGATGTTTGAACCTCCAGTCATTAGTGCGTCACTCATTTGAATTTTATATACTGTAGTCAGGTGAGTAGAAGCAGGAGGGGGCGGAGTTACCTCTGGTCAAGTCCACTAGTGTAAGGAGGTCAAGACTGTTGGTTAAGCAAGAGTTGGAGAATTCCATGTGTCAAGATCCCAGGAATAATTAATGTGCTGTGTCTGACAGATGTCTGACATGTCTGACAGATAGCTGACAGATGTCTGACAGATGTAATAAATGATTTATAAAATAGATAAGTTGAAGACTTGTGCAACATTTGTGAATCTTTACTGAGGAACAGTGGCTTCTTCAGTCCAATACAGAGGAGAACGGTGGAAGATGAGGAGTAGTTTGAGGTAATCAGTCCCTCAACCTGGAGTCAATGTATTCAGTCCATCAATCTTTTATATTTCGCTAATTCTTCTGCCGTTGCTGACGGTGCTTTACACACGAATAATTATCAGGTTTTCTTCTGTTTAATTTGCTAACATCTAGAGGAAAAGTTCCTTTGAACAAAGTTTGTCTCTAACTTAGACTGCCAATCCTCCCTGTGACTTATTACCTCCTTCACATCAGCGTATATTGCAGTTCTGTATCCATGATTCACTGTCCAGTGCATCGCTAGTGTGCGTCTCTGTGAGAGCTACAAACATAGCATTTGATTCTGTAAACAGTCAACCTATATTGTAAATTACATTACTTTAAATTGATTATAACTCCTGAATGTTATCAGGTTGTCTTTGGAATGTTTGAATGTTCGATGTTTTTATAATTTGGTTATCATGAAGTGAAGTAGAAAGTTGTGAACGGCAGCTGCTGAAAATAACTGAAAACTTAATATAATTTTTACACAGCCTTACACAGCCTTACCTCCATAGGTACTTTGGGAAAACGTTTAATTAAATAGTCAAGGAAAGTAGCATGAAAATAACCTTATTCATAATTATTCATATTATTGTATTTTGTAATATATAGGCATCTAAAACATATAGAAATAAATAACTGTAATGAATTAAAATCCCTTCTTCCCCAGATAAAGTGAACATACATAGCAGAAATCAGCATAAACTCTTATATCTATAACAATAAAACATATATGTGACCCCGCAGGGGAGTCTAGAATAATTAATATGGAGTGTGAAACGTGAATGTTTCCACAGAATGTTTCCTGTACTATGATGAGTCCCTTCAATAAAATCAAAGATACTTTCTAACTAAGTATATATAAGGAACAAATAAATGAAGTTTATAGAACTCTCCAGTGACGCATGTGAAGTGAGAGGCACTCACAGCACATGTGTTTAACACCTACTGTGTTCCCCACAACACTTAAGATATAAATACCTAAGACATAAACACAGAATAATAATTAGTAATTAAAATTCTACACTGAAGTTGGAATCCTTCCAACATCGTGGGTAGGAAGGCGTCCACACGTCTCTTCTCTGTTCCCATATATATATATATATATATATATATATATATATTATTGTACCCACGAACGAGTGGTATGATCAATACAACACTGCGACTAGCCAAGGATTCGAACCCATGTTGTTTTGGTCCGCCTCATGGTGAGCGAAAACCACATGACGCTCTGGTAGTCCTGTGGGTTAGAGCGTCATGTGGTTTTCACTCACCATGAGGCGGGCCAAAACAACATGGGTTCGAATCCTTGGCTAGCCGCAGTGTTGTTATTGATATATAACAACATACATATATATATATATATATATATATATATATATATATATATATATATATATATATCGTGCCGAATAGGTAAAACTGGTCAATTAGCAAGAACTCATTTAAATTTAAGTACTTTCTAAAATTTTCCCTTATACGTTTAATGATAGATTTTTTTCATTTAAGTTAACGTAAAAATTAATAATTTTGTACCAAAAGAACCTTAGAAACCTTACCTAACCTTATGTTAACAAGATTAATGTAATAATAAACAAACACAATGAAATATATTTCTTGTCGTTGGATTCTGCAAATGGACGGCACAGCGAGAGGACGTCGGCGACATCACTCCGAGAACTTAGACCCAAAAATATATTTTATAGTTTATCCTGTGTTGTTCAGCGCTGAGAGGAAACTTGCTTGTGTTTACTTCGATCCCCATCCCTTCAAGAGGGTTAGGCGGTGACTAGCTTGCTTGGTCCCCCGTCTCCCCCATCACTCCACCACTTCATCCTAACCCATCCTACCCCACCAATACCCCAACAACTACACTGGCCTAACCACAAACCCACTCTTTACACTTCTGTCCTTCAACATTTCCTGTCTTCTTCTTTTTCGGCAACTTCGCCTCTGGCACTTTAAAACAAGGCAAGGTGACTATCCACTAACCCGTGTGGTATTTTAAACTCTGGCCGAGCATTGCTTTGGGCCCCGTCCCCCTGTCCTGGAGGGCAGTCTATGTTAGGGGCTGACTTTCATAAGACAGCTGAAGTAGGAATGTAGGGCACTTAGGAAAGTTCTTTTTTTTTCCAGCATATTATCTGGAACAAGCTTACCTTACCTGGGCATCATGCCCAATATAAGAGTAAGAATTCGGGTCAGTGATGGCCAGAAGTCCAAAAAGGAAAGTTTAATTAAGCTGCATTTATACTAATGCCACGGTTGCACCGATGGATATATTTCAGACCCACTCTGGTGCAGTACTACTGATCCCCTCGGGAGACGATCTACTCCAATTATTAAAGAAAGATGTTCTCGAAAAACTCCTCACTGAGGGTATTACCCCCATCCCCCCTGACAACTTCATGGTATGCGGTCTGTGTTTGTTGTAAGTATCACCAGCTTTATGCGTGAAAATTCTGCTGAAGAACTCGTGAAGGAGATAAACAATGCAAACTCCGAGATCAACGTCCTTAAGGCGTATAAGTTTCCAAATAATTGGAACAACCAGCAGTCTCTGAAATTAATTCTCGAGACTCCAGATGAAGCCAAACTCATCTGTGCCGACGGTTTGAAATGTTATGATACCTAATGCACTCCCGACCAAGTATCTATATATATCTAATGCACTCCCGACCAAGTATCTATATATATCTAATGCACTCCCGACCAAGTATCTATAGAAAGGTTTATGACCTTCACTCAGTGCTTCAAGTGTTATGGTGTCTGCCATAATATAAACAAATGTACCAGTGCAAAGACAGTCTGCAGTATCTGCTCAGACGAACATGTTTACAAAGAGTACACTAACAGGAACAAACCCAAGTGTGCCCTTTGTGGTGGGAAACATCACACTGTCTTCCCTAGTTTTCCTGTTAGGAAATCCACAGTCCAGAAAATTCTGGAAGACAAGAAACTGGCGAATGCCAAGAAAACTACTCCACCAGCCCCACCCATGCTGTCCCATGAATCCTGGCCCAATATATCGAGCTCTGGCAGGGCACCTACTGCCTCCTCTACCAACAACAATATCTGGACCTCTTCCACTGCAACCCCCAATCTAACCATGATTACAAGGAGGAAGGTGGGTTATAAGAAGGAAGGTGGGTTATAAGAAGGAAGGTGGGTTATAAGAAGGAAGGTGGGTTACAAGGAGGAAGGTGGGTTACAAGAAGGAAGGTGGGTTACAAGAAGGAAGGTGGGTTACAAGGAGGAAGGTGGGTTACAAGAAGGAAGGTGGGTTACAAGAAGGAAGGTGGGTTACAAGAAGGAAGGTGGGCCACAAGAAGGAAGGTGGGTTACAAGAAGGAAGGTGGGTTACAAGGAGGAAGGTGGGTTACAAGGAGGAAGGTGGGTTACAAGGAGGAAGGTGGGTTACAAGAAGGAAGGTGGGTTACAAGGAGGAAGGTGGGTTACAAGGAGGAAAGTGGGTAACAAGGAGGAAGGTGGGTTACAAGGAGGAAGGTGGGTTACAAGAAGGAAGGTGGGTTACAAGAAGGAAGGTGGGTTACAAGAAGGAAGGTGGGTTACAAGGAGGAAGGTGGGTTACAAGGAGGAAGTGGGTTACAAGGAGGAAGTGGGTTACAAGAGGAAGGTGGGTTACAAGAAGGAAGGTGGGTTACAAGGAGGAAGGTGGGTTACAAGAAGGAAGGTGGGTTACAAGGAGGAAGGTGGGTTACAAGGAGGAAGTGGTTACAAGAGGAAGGTGGGTTACAAGGAGGAAGGTGGGTTACAAGAAGGAAGTGGTTACAAGAGGAAGTGGGTTACAAGAGGAAGTGGGTTACAAGAGGAAGGTGGGTTACAAGGAGGAAGGTGGGTTACAAGAAGGAAGTGGTTACAAGAAGGAAGGTGGGTTACAAGAAGGAAGGTGGGTTACAAGATGGAAGGTGGGTACAAGGAGGAAGTGGGTTACAAGGAGGAAGGTGGGTTACAAGAGGAAGGTGGGTTACAAGAAGGAAGGTCGGTTACAAGAGGAAGTGGGTACAAGGAGAAGTGGTTACAAGGAGGAAGGGTTACAAGGAGGAAGGTGGGTTACAAGAAGGAAGGTGGGTTACAAGAGGAAGGTGGGTTACAAGAGGAAGGTGGGTTACAGGAAGGAAGGTGGGTTACAAGAAGGAAGGTGGGTTACAAGAAGGAGGTGGGTTACAAGAAGGAAAGTGGGTTACAAGAAGGAAGGTGGGTTACAAGAAGAAGGTGGGTTACAACGAAGGAAGGTGGGTTACAAGAAGGAGGTGGGTTACAAGAAGGAAGGTGGGTTACAGAAGGAAGGTACAAGAAGAAGGTGGGTTACAAGAAGGAGTGGGTTACAAGAAGGAAGGTGGGTTACAAGAAGGAAGGTGGTTCAAGAAGGGTACAAGAAGGAAGGTGGGTTACAAGAGGAGGTGGGTTAAGAAGGAAGGTGGGTTACAAGAAGGAAGGTGGGTTACAAGAAGGAAGGTGGGTTACAAGAGAAGGTGGGTTACAAGAAGGAAGGTGGGTTACAAGAAGGAAGGTGGGTTACAAGAAGGAAGGTGGGTTACAAGAAGGAAGGTGGGTTACAAGAGAAGGTGGGTTACAAGAGAAGGTGGGTTACAAGCAGGAAGGTGGGTTACAAGGAGGAAGGTGGGTTACAAGAAGGAATGGGTTACAAGAAGGAAGGTGGTTACAAGGAGGAAGGTGGGTTACAGGAGGAAGGTGGGTTACAAGAGGAAGGTGGGTTACAGAAGGAAGGTGGGTTACAAGAAGAAGGTGGGTTACAGGAGGAAGGTGGGTTACAAGGAGGAAGGTGGGTTACAAGAGGAAGGTGGTTACAAGGAGGAAGGTGGGTTACAGAGGAAGGTGGGTTACAAGGAGGAAGGTGGGTTACAAAGGAAGGTGGGTTACAAGGAGAAGGTGGTTACAAGGAGGAAGGTGGTTACAAGAAGAAGGGGTTACAAGAGGAAGGTGGGTTACAAGGACAGAAGGTGGGTTACAAGGAGAAGGTGGGTTACAAGGAGAGGTGGTTCAAGAGAAGGGTTAGAGAGGTGGGTTACAAGGAGGAAGGTGGGTTACAAGGAAGGGGTTACAGAGGAAGGTGGGTTACAAGGAGGAAGGTGGGTTACAAGAAGGAAGGTGGGTTACAAGGAGGAAGGTGGGTTACAAGGAGGAAGGTGGGTTACAAGAAGGAAGGTGGGTTACAAGGAGGAAGGTGGGTTACAAGGAGGAAGGTGGGTTACAGAGGAAGGTGGGTTACAAGGAGGAAGGTGGGTTACAAGAGGAAGGTGGGTTACAAGAGGAAGGTGGGTTACAAGGAGGAAGGTGGGTTACAAGGAGGAAGGACGAGAGGACGTAGAAAGAGAGAGGGTGGGGAAGAAATAGATAAGAGAGGAGGAAGAATGAGGTGAAAGGGATGGAAGGAGAGAGGAGAGTAGGAAAAATATAAGCATAACGGAAGGAATGGAAGAATATAGGGGTACAGTGGGAGAAGGAGGGCAGTGGACAGGGACCACTGTGTCCAGACTATACATTAAGCATAACTGGACCAGGACTATTACTGGATCACAAGTATGCAGAACCACTTGTATCCTGGATCACTAGTCCCCAGGATTACTAGTAGCCAGGACCACTAGTACCCAGTACCACTGGTACCCAGGACCACTATTACCCAGTACCACCAGTACCCAGTACCATTTGTACTCAGGACCACTAGTATCCAGTACCACTAGTATCCAAGACCACTATTACCCAGTACCACCAGTACCCAGTACCACTAGTACCCAGGACCACTAGTACAAAGGACCACTAGTACCCAGGACCAATTGTAGCAAGTACCACTAGTAACAAGGATCACTAGTACTAAGTACCACTGTGTACCCAGGAAAACTAGTACCCATGACCACTAGTACCCCGTACCACTAGTAGTAAGTACCACCGTGTACCCAGGAAAACTAGTACCCATGACCACTAGTACCCCATACCAATAGTACCCAGGACCATTAGTACCCAGAACCACTAATACACAGGACCATTAGTGCCCAGAACCACTAGTACCGAGGACTAATAATAGCCAGAACCACTAGTACCCAAAACCATAGTACCCTGAACCAGAAGTATCCTTGACCACTAGCACCCAGGACCACTAGTACCAAGGACTAATTGTATCCAGGATTACTAGTACTCAGGACCACTAGTACCCAAGACCACTAGTACCCAGAACCACAGGTACCCAGAATCACTAGTACGCAGAACCACTAGTACCCAGGACCCCTAGTGCCCAGAACCACTAATTCCCAGAACCATTGTTACCCAGGACGACAATTATGGATAACCACTAGTATCCTAGACCCCTAGTATCCGGAACCTTTAGTATCCAGAACCACTACTACCCAGCCCACAAATACACAGAAACAGTAGTACCCAGGACCACTAGTACCCAGGACAACTAATACCCAAGACCACTAGTACCCAAGACCACTAGTACCCAAGACCACTAGTACCCAACACCACTAGTACCCAAGACCAATAGTACCCAAGACCACTAGCACCCAGTAACACTAATACCCAGGACCACAAGTACCCAGGACCACTAGTACCCAAGACCACTAGTACCCAAGACCACTAGTACCCAAGGCCACTAGTACCCAAGACCATTAGCACCCAGTAACACTAGTACCCAGGACCACAAGTTCCCAGGATCACTAGTACACAAGACCACTAGCACCTAGTAACACTATTATCCAGAACCACTAGTATCCAGGACCACAAGTACCCAAGACCACTAGTACCCAGAATCATAAGTACCCAAAACTACAAGTACCCAGAACCACTAGTACACAGGACCATTAGTACTCGGGACCATTAGTACCCAGAACCAATAGAACACAGGACCACTAGTACCCAAGACCACTAGCACTCAATACCACTAGTATCCAGGATCACTAGTACTCAGGACCATTAGTACCCAGAACCAATAGTACCCATTAATATTAGTAACCAGAACCGCTGGTGTTCAGGACTACTGGTGTTCAGGACCACTGGTGCCCAAGACCACTGGTGTCCAGGACCCCTGGTGCCCTGGACCACTTGTGTCCAGGACTAATGGTGTCCAGGACCACTGGTGCCCAGAACCACTTGTGTTCAGGACCACTTGTGTCCAGGACCACTGGTGCCCAGGACCACTGTTGTCCAGGACCACTGATGCCCAGCACCACTGGTGTCCAGGACCACTGGTACCAGAACCATTTGTGTTCAGAACCACTGGTGTCCAGGACCACTGGTGCTCAGGACCACATGTGTTCAGGACCACTGTTGTCCAGGACCACTGATGCCCACTTGTGTTCAGAACCACTTGTGTTCAGGACCACTTGTGTTCAGGATCACTGGTACCAAGGACCACTGATACCCAGGATGAGTTCCCAGGACCACTGTTACCCAGGACCACATGTGTTCAGGACCACATTACCCAGGACCACTTTTGTTCAGGACCATTGGTGTCCAGGACCACTGGTATGCAGGACCACTGGTACCCAGGACCATTAGTTCTCAGAACAACTGTAACCAAGACCACTAGTGTCCAGAACCAATGGTGTTCAATACCACTTGTGTCCGGGACAACTGGTGCCTAGTGTCATTGTTGCCCAGGTCCGTAAGTACCCAGGACCACTGGTGGCCACGACCACTGATACCAATACCAGATGGCCTCTCTCTTGTCCGTAAGGTGGCCCCTCTTTTGTCCGTAAGGTGGCCCCTCTCTTGTCCGTAAGGTGGCACTTGTCTTTTCCGTAAGGTGGCCCTCTCTTGTTAATACCACTGGTACCCCAGGGCTATTTGTGCCCAAGACCACTGGTACACAGGGCCTTTGGTACCCACGAACTCTGGTATCCAGGACCATTTGTGCCAGGGCCATTGGTGCCAAGGACCACTGATGGGAGGGACCACTTACACCTAAGACCACTAGTACCTAGAACCAATGGTGTCTGGACCTCTGGTGGACCACTGGATTCCAATATCATCGGTACTCGTTAAATTAGACACATATGCAACACTTGGGTATCTTTATTGAGAAAACGTTTCGCCACACAGTGGCTTCATCAGTCCAATACAAAAAAGAAAGTAGTAATAAAAGGAGGAGTTTGAGGTAATCAGTCCCTCGGCCTGGAGTCGATGTGTTCAGTCCATCAATCTTGAAGTAAATACAACATAAGGCAAATGAAGTTGCTTATATACTGTAGACAAGTGAGATGAGCAGGAGGAGGCAGGTCATAGTGGTATCAACCACTAGTCGAAGTAAGTCCTTGTCCAAAGGTTTGGACAAATGTTGAAGAATCCCTTTGTATCAAGATCCCAAGAAGTTGCTGTGTCAGACAGGATGTAGATGAATGGTTCAGAGAACCGACAAGTTGTTAAATTAGACACATATGCAACACTTGGGTATCTTTATTGAGAAAACGTTTCGCCACACAGTGGCTTCATCAGTCCAAACCTTTGGACAAGGACTTACTTCGACTAGTGGTTGATACCACTATGACCCGCCTCCTCCTGCTTCATCTCACTTGTCTACAGTATATAAGCAACTTCTATTTGCCTTATGTTGTATTTACTTCAAGATTGATGGACTGAACACATCGACTCCAGGCCGAGGGACTGATAACCTCAAACTCCTCCTTTTATTACTACTTTCTTTTTGTATTGGACTGATGAAGCCACTGTGTGGCGAAACGTTTCCTCAATAAAGATACCCAAGTGTTGCATATGTGTCTAATATAACAACTTGTCGGTTCTCTGAACCATTCATCTACATCCTGTCTGACACAGCAACTTCTTGGGATCTTGATACAAAGGGATTCTTCAACATTTGTCCAAACCTTTGGACAAGGACTTACTTCGACTAGTGGTTGATACCACTATGACCTGCCTCCTCCTGCTTCATCTCACTTGTCTACAGTATATAAGCAACTTCTATTTGCCTTATGTTGTATTTACTTCAAGATTGATGGACTGAACACATCGACTCCAGGCCGAGGGACTGATTACCTCAAACTCCTCCTTTTATTACTACTTTCTTTTTGTATTGGACTGATGAAGCCACTGTGTGGCGAAACGTTTTCTCAATAAAGATACCCAAGTGTTGCATATGTGTCTAATTTAACAACTTGTCGGTTCTCTGAACCATTCATCTACATCATCGGTACTCAGGGCAACTGGGACCCAGGGCCATTGTTGCCCAAAACCAGTGGTACTCAAGGCCACTGACACCCAGGACCATTTTTGTGGAGAACCTGGTGCCCAGGGCTACTGATACCCAAGGCCACTGGTACCAATAACCATATGTGCCTAAGACCACTAATTCCCAGAATCTCTGGTGTCCAGGACCACTTGTACCCAGGGCCACTGGTATCCAGGACCACTGGTACCCAGAAAACTGGAACCCGGGACCACTGGTACTAAGGGCCACTAGTACCCAGGACCACTAATATCCAGAACCACTGATACCCAGGACACTGAAACCCAGGATCACTGGTACTCAGGAAACTGGAACCCAGGGCAACTGATATCCAGGACCACTGGTATCCAGGACTATTGATCCCGAAGCCACTTGTAACCAGGACCACTGGTGGCCGTGACCATTCATACAATAAACTTTAATAAGAAAAAGTGGTGATATTTACCCTGGCGTCACGTCAAACACAGAACCATAGACTTGGACAACTTTCACTACCTTGAAGAAAGGGAAAGTTATATTAGAAAACGTTGTGATTCTGGGATCTCAAGGTTCCAGGAATAAAACCCATTGTAAATAAATTTTTCCTTGTGTTTTCACCATTCTCAACTAAATTCTGTGAATCACTTATCAGTTTTCCCATGACAGGAGATGTTGAGAAAAGTGGAAGGAATAGCGTTACGTCTGTCACTCTTATCTTCTGTGTAGAGGTTTATCAAGGTGATAAACCTCATCACTGTTGTGGTACACCTTGATAAGACTCACTCTGAGTATTATCACCTTGAAAAAGGTCAACGTCAAGGTTTAACACCTTGATAAAGAACGACCCATAGTGTTATAGCCTTGAAACAGCTCATAACTGAGCTTTACCACTTTAATTCAACTTAGAAGTTATTCCTAAGTCTTATCAGATTGACGAAGGACAATCGTAAGCTTTATCACATTGGTGAAGCTCATTCGTCAAGCTTTATCATCCTGATAAAGCTAATTACGAAGCTTTGAACATAAGAACATAAGAAAGGAGGAACACTGCAACAGGCCTACTAGCCCATACTAGGCAGGTCCATGTCAAAACCAACCCACCAACAAAAATATTTGCCCATCCCATCCCCAGCGGCACCCAAGCAACCTTCACAACCCTCCAAGTCCCGCTCAAATCTAACCCCTCTCTCATATGATTACAGAAGGAAGTAACACTGCAGCAGGCCAACCGGCCCACACTAGGCAGGTCCCCCTCAAACCCTAAACCAATCCCACAAACAAAAACACCTTTCCAACCCAACTTCTACTCCATCCATGGAACAAGCTCCTATAATCAGGGCACTGAAGGAGCCGAAGCACCTGGTCCATCACCAGGGCACTGAAGGAGCCGAAGCACCTGGTCCATCACCAGGGCACTGAAGGAGCCGAAGCACCTGGTCCATCACCAGGGCACTGAAGGAGCCGAAGCACCTGGTCCATCACCAGGGCACTGAAGGAGCCGAAGCACCTGGTCCATCACCAGGGCACTGAAGGAGCCGAAGCACCTGGTCCATCACCAGGGCACTGAAGGAGCCGAAACACCTGGTCCATCACCAGGACACTGAAGGAGCCGAAACACCCGGTCCATCACCAGGGCACTGAAGGAGCCGAAGCACCTGGTCCATCACCAGGGCACTGAAGGAGCCGAAACACCTGGTCCATCACCAGGGCACTGAAGGAGCCGAAGCACCTGGTCCATCACCAGGGCACTGAAGGAGCCGAAGCACCTGGTCCATCACCAGGGCACTGAAGGAGCCGAAACACCTGGTCCATCACCAGGACACTGAAGGAGCCGAAACACCCGGTCCATCACCAGGGCACTGAAGGAGCTGAAGCACCTGGTCGACACGTCTCCTGTGAGAGCGTCACGTTGGTAAAGCTCACTCCTGAAAGTTACCATCTTTATAAATCTCTTGCTTCGGCTTTATCACCTCCATAAATCTTACTTCTCTGACTTCGATAACTTGACTGTGAGTTTATAATAACGGGACCAGAGTTAAATCAACTTAATAATTACATTAACAATAATAACTTTATTTACTACTAGTACATGATGCAACTTATACAGACCATAGCTGACATCAATGACATACTACTATATAGAAAGCCCCTTGTTATGCTGAGCATTTCCCGCAAATTAGGTCAGTTTTGTCCCAGGATGCGACCCACACCAGTCCACTAACACCCAGGATGCGACCCACACCAGTCCACTAACACCCATTTTAAACTGATGGGTAAATCGGGACAGGGACATCAGGTGTCTTAAGGAAACATGTCCCTAATATTTTCCAGCCGTAACGGAGGAGATTCGAACCCCGGGCCTTAGTGTGTGAGCTGAATGCCCTATCGATCGAGCTACGTGGGATCAGGGAGTCAACAATGTGAAGAACAATGGTGATTGTTGGGTAAGGTAAAAATCCCCATTACAAATTGTGAAATCATTCATATCTTCGTTGTCTTCCATTTCTGATATGGATTTATTTTTCAATAAGTCTAGATTCTTTATTAGACGTCAAGTTTATTTGGTTAATTAATTTGACATACCTGCGTAAGCGAACTTTATTAATAAAAGTTTGGTATTGGTCCAGTGTCTTATATTTAACATCGTCTTGGTACTTTTGTACACTGGCGTTTCTTTATGTTTCGTTCAATATCAACTTTTTAACATTGTATTTGTTTCCCCAAATAGTTTTTTAAAGTTAAGATAGTTTTAGATTTTAAGGTAGGTTTGTTTAGGAGATGTAGATGAGTAGTAGACTTTATGCCAGAGTTACTCAAAATGGCGGCGGTCACACCTAGGTGCGACTTTTTTTTTTTTTTTTTCAAAATGTTTTTTTTTTTCCAATTTTTTTTTTTTTTTTTCAATATTTTTTTTCCAATTTTTTTCAATTTTTTTTTTCAATATTTTTTTTTTTCAATTTTTTTCAATTTTTTTTTTTTTTTAATTTTTTTTCGAATTTTCATTTTTTCAAAATTCATTTTTCTCGATATTCTGTAATACTTCTGTCATCAATTTTTTTTACTTTACCCCTATTGAGGGTCAGAGATATGGTAACCCTAATACACATTTTTTCATCATTTTATTTATTAATACATATACAAATATAAAAAAATGGTACATTTTTCCATGTTTTCAGGTAATATGGTAACTCCTATGGGGTATGGTAAAAGGTAGGTAACTTCTTATTATTAAATGTAAGATAACACTAATACACAATATTTTTTCATCATTTTTATTTATTAATACATATACACTTTTCAGGTAATATAAATCATTGACTAAAATCAACATAACACGAATTAAGATTTCAAGTAACAAAAGAAGTCCCCATATACAAGTCATTGACTAAAATCAACCAAACTCCTAAGTCATAAATTCACTATTCTACCATGTACAAGCCACCTCACACACCTTAACCTGAACCTCCCCTACACCTCACACTCTTTAACCTGAACCTCCCCTACACCTCATACTCCTTAACCTGAACCTCCCCTACACCTCACACTCTTTAACCTGAACCTCCCCTACACCTCACACTCCTTAACCTGAACCTCCCCTACACCTCACACTCCTTAACCTGAACCTCCCCTACACCTCACACTCCTTAACCTGAACCTCCCTACACCTCACACTCTTTAACCTGAACCTCCCTACACCTCACCTCCTAACCTGTACCTCCCCTACACCTCATACTCCTTAACCTGAACCTCCCTACACCTCACACTCCTTAATCTGAACCTCCCCTACACCTCATACTCCTTAACCTGAACCTCCCCTACACCTCACACTCTTTAACCTGAACCTCCCCTACACCTCACTCCTTAACCTGAACCTCCCCTACACCTCACACTCCTAAACCTGAACCTCCCCTACACCTCACACTCTTTAACCTGAACCTCCCCTACACCTCACACTCCTTAACCTGAACCTCCCCTATACCTCATACTCCTTAACCTGAACGTCCCCTACACCTCACACGCCTTAACCTGAACCTCCCCTACACCTCATACTCCTTAACCTGAACCTCCCCTACACCTCACACTCTTTAACCTGAACCTCCCCTACACCTCACACTCCTTAACCTGAACCTCCCCTACACCTCATACTCCTTAACCTGAACCTCCCCTACACCTCACACTCCTTAACCTGAACCTCCCCTACACCTCATCTCCTTAACCTGAACCTCCCTACAACTCACACTCTTAACCTGAACCTCCCCTACACCTCACACTCCTTAACCTGAACCTCCCTACACCTCACACCCTTAACCTGAACCTCCCTAAACCTCACACTCCTTAACCTGAACCTCCCCTACACCTCACACGCCTTAACCTGAACCTCCCCTACACCTCATACTCCTTAACCTGAACCTCCCCTACACCTCACACTCTTTAACCTGAACCTCCCCTACACCTCACACTCCTTAACCTGAACCTCCCCTACACCTCACACTCCTTAACCTGAACCTCCCCTACACCTCACACGCCATAACCTGAACCTCCCTACACCTCATACTCCTTAACCTGAACCTCCCTACACCTCACACTCTTTAACCTGAACCTCCCTACACCTCACACTCCTTAACCTGAACCTCCCCTACACCTCACACTCCTTAACCTGAACCTCCCCTACACCTCACTCTTCCCCTTTCACCTCACTCACACACGCTACAACCCAGGATAACACAAATTTTCACCACTTTGCTCTACATACACTTTTCGTAATACAACAAATTTTCAGACGTTTTAATATCCACTAACATTTTTTCACTCATATCCCACAACATTCCTAAAACACACCAATACTCCCATTACACATCTATATTCAACTTCTTGAGAAATTCACCAGATGAATCTACTTGAAGCTACGACGAAAGAAAATACTGAAATAATTACTCAGGAAACCCTTTCAATAATCCTCGATTTAAGAGCTATCACTCATTGATTAACATTTTTTATATTTCATTATATGAATCTTCTTCATAGCATATATATTTTCCCTCATGTGATTAACTAAATACAACTCTTTCTAATCATGTTTACTATTAAATCATGTTTTTAGTAAAAGAGTTGTCAAGAAACACTTTTCGGCAACTCTACCTGCACTACACCTGGGTCACCGTGACGTCACACACTTATAATTCATTCAATGTAATAAGGGAAAGATACTTGTTTCAATCTGTTGATGTGACGTCACGGGGGTGCTCATATATATCGCACCATGTTTCACATTACCAACTCTATATTTTCTTTTAAAATATTCACAATACCTTTAATTTCATTAAAATTTGGGCTCACACACTCACACAAACACACACACCCCACCCCACACTCAAGTCTAGCCATCTACTGCTTACCTTCGTCGACCAGAACACCTGTATCTCCAGACGACAGCAAGCAAGGAGGTGTGAGGTCACTCTGTGACCTCGCTACCACCAACATACCTCATCTCACTCGTAACCCACAACACCCCCATCAACACACACACACACACACATTTTCTCAATAACTGTTTAGAAATATTCTGACAACAACAACCCTTATCAACTTACTCCATAACACATCTCAGATTACTTTGAACACCACTAAAACACTCTAATACATCATTTGATCACCTTCAAAACACTCTCAAACATCATTTGAACACCTTCAAAAACACCATTGAATACACCCAAAACACCATCAAACTTTCCCTCAAAACACTATAACCAACTTTTTAAGATGACAAAACCATTATCTAAGTACACTAATATCAAAAAACCACTATGATCACTAAAACATCACACATTTTTACACATTTCCCCAAAACACCATTGAACACCACCAAAACACCCTTGAATACCCCCTAAAACACGAATGAATACTTCCAAATTATCATTGAATACTCCCAAATCACCATTGAACACCATCAAAAAACACTCTTATACCTCATTTGAACACCACCAAAACACTCTCATGCATCATTTGAACACCTTCAACTAACACATGAGACATCAACAAACCTATTAACCCAAATAACCTAACCTAACTAACATATCCTAACCCAACCTAACAACATTTAACCTATCCCAACCCAACCTAACAACACCTAACCTAACCCAAATAACATTTTAACCTAACCTAACTTAACCTTCAAAACACTCTCATACATCATTTGAACACCTTCAACTAACACATGAAACATCAACAAACCTATACATGGCATAATCACAACTAAGACATACACCTCCAACTAAAACATGACACATTACCAAAACTAACACAGACATACACCCTCCAACTCAGTCATGGAACATTGCCAAAAACTAAGACATCCCCAACTAAGACATGACACATTGCCAAAACTAACACAGTCACCACCAACTAAGACATATCATGAACACACCCAACTAAGACATAACATAATCACATTTTTACAAAAATTTCCTCAAATCACTCAAAATCACAATTGAATACTCCCAAAACACCATCAAACTTTCCCTCAAAACACTCTAACCAAGATCACTACTCACCTCCAACTCAGATATAACATGATCACAAAAATACATGAACATAAACCTAACACAAAACACACTTTCAAAAACACAAAACACCATTGAACACCACCAAAACACTCTAATACATCATTTGATCACCTTCAAAACACTCTAATACTACCAAAACACTTCTGAATATCTCCAAAACACCACTGAATACACTCAAAAACGACACTGAATGCACCCAAAACACCATTGAACACCATCAAAACACTCTAATACTACCAAAACACCTCTGAATACCACCAAAACATAACCTAACATAAACTAACCTAACCTATCCTAACTAACCTAACCTATCCTAAACTAACCTATCCTAACCTAACCTATCCTATCCTAAACTAATCTAACCTAACCTTCAAAACACACTCACCTATCCAAACCTAACCCAACCTAACAACACCTAACTAACCTAACCTAACCCAACCTAACAACACCTAACTAACCTAACCTAACCTAACTAACCTATCCTATCCTAACCTAACCTAACAAACACCTAACCTAACCTAAATATCATCTAACCTAACCTAACCTAACTTAACCTTCAAATTACTGTAATACAACATTTGAACACCTTCAAAACACCCCCAAAAAAAATCACTATTGAATACTCCCAAAATCACTACTGAATACTTTTCAAAAACATCTCGATTTCCCAAAATAACATTTAATCTAACCTAACCTAAACTAATCTAACATAACCTAACAACACCTAACTTAACCTAACCTAACTAACCTATCCTAACCTAACCTATCCTAACCTAACCCAACCTAACAACACCTAACTTAACCTAACCTAAACTATCCTAGCCTAACCCAACCTAACAACACATAACTTTACCTAACCTAACCTAAATCTGGAAACACTATCAAACACCTTTGTATACTCCCAAAACACCATTTGAATAGTATCATAACAACATATAACATTTTTACCTAACCTATCCCAACCTAACCCAACCTAACAACACCTAACCTAACCTAACCCAAATAACATCTAACCTAACCTAACTTAACCTTCAAAATACTCTCATACAACATTTGAACACCTTCAAAAACATCCCCCCCCAAAAACACCACTGATTACTTTCAAAAACATCTCGATTTCTCCCAAATAACATTTAAGTAACCTAACATAACCCAACCTATCATCAGCTAATCTATCCCAAATATCATTTAACCTAACTAACGTATCCTAACTAACCTAATCTAACCTTCAAAACACACATATACATCATTTGAACACATTCAAAACACTCTTGCACATCATTGGATCACCACCAAATCACCTTTCAATACCCCCAAAAAACAGCTTTGTATACTGCCAAAACATTAAATACCCCCAAAACACCATTGAATTCACCCAAATCACCATTGATTAGTCCCAAAACTCCATCAAACATTCCCTCAAATCATTTTTATGATCACTCATCTCAAAACCACTAATTCACATAACACACTCAATTTTTATACACATCCCCACAAAACATTATAACCAAAGTGATTAACAAATTATATGATCACTTCCAAATTACATTAGAACATTTCCAAAATTACATTGGAACACCTCCAAAAACACTCATGCATCATTGATTACTAGCAAAAAAAAAACATTGAATACTGCCAAAACGACACTGAATACTATCAAAAAACTCCATTGATTACTCCCAAATAACATTTGACATTTGTAACTCACCCGCCAAATTACATTCTCAATCTCACACACATTTCATCAACTGAAATTTCATCTCATCCACCAAACTACATACTCATCTACAAAACCATTATGATCGTAGAAATCACTCATATCAAAAACACTAAAAATCACAAATAACTAAGACATACACATCCAACTCCCTCAAAACATTATAACCAAGATCACTAATACTATATAACATAGAACGCACTCACATTTTTACAAACATTTCCTCAGAACAACAACAAAAAAAATCCATAAGATGTCTTCCAAAATCTTAAAGATCACAGAAAACATTCATTTTTATAAACATTCTCATAAAAAATTTCGACCACCAACTCTGTATCATATTTGTCAATATCTAAGTATACTCATCAACACATGACGTCACACCCACGACCGGCGACTTCACAGATAGGGGCACCTCCGTGACGTCACACTCCCACCTATGTTTACTTGGCGGGGCAGTGACGTCACACCCAACCTACCTTTGTTTCAACCTGTTGTACCTACAATATCTAAGAACACTATAACCAAGACGATTACCAAATTCTATGCCTCCACCACTAAGATCACAGAAAACACTCATTTTTATAAATATTCACACAAAATCACAACCACCAATTCCATATCATATTTACTAATATCTAAGATCACACACCTCAACACCGCTAACACGCATTTTATACCCCACTAACACTCATTTTTATACCACATTAACACCCATTTACACATTCCCACAAAACACTATAAGAACATAAGAACATAAGAAAGGAGGAACACTGCAACAGGCCTACTGGCCCACACTAGGCAGGTCCATGTCAAAACCAACCCACGAACAAAAATATTTGCCCATCCATCCCCAGCGGCACCAAGCAACCTTCACAACCCTCAAGCCTTCACAACCCTCCAAGTCCGCTCAAACCTAACCCTCTCTCATAAGATTACAGAAGGAAGTAACACTGCAGCAGGCCAAACGGCCCACACTAGCAGGTCCCCTCAAACCCTAAACCAATCCCACAAACAAAAACACCTTTCCAACCCAACTTCTACTCCATCCATGGAACAAGCTCCGATAATCAGGGCACTACCAAAGAGCGAACTGAAGGAGCTGAAACACCGGTCCATCACCAGGGCACTGAAGGAGCCGAAGCACCTGGTCCATCACCAGGGCACTGAAGGAGCCGAAGCACCTGGTCCATCACCAGGGCACTGAAGGAGCCGAAGCACCTGGTCCATCACCAGGGCACTGAAAAGCCGAAGCACCTGGTCCATCACCAGGGCACTGAAGGAGCCGAAGCACCTGGTCCATCACCAGGGCACTGAAGGAGCCGAAGCACCTGGTCCATCACCAGGGCACTGAAGGAGCCGAAGCACCTGGTCCATCACCAGGGCACTGAAGGAGCTGAAGCACCTGGTCGACACGTCTCCTGTCAGAGCATCTTAGAGCCTGGTCGACACGTCTCCTGTCAGAGCATCTTAGAGCCTGGTCGACACGTCTCCTGTCAGAGCATCTTAGAGCCTGGTCGACACGTCTCCTGTCAGAGCATCTTAGAGCCTGGCGACACGTCTCCTGTCAGATCATCTTAATGCCTGGCCGCACGTCTCCTGTCAGATCATCTTACATCCTGGCCGCACGTCTCCTGTCAGAGTCATCTTACATCCTGGCCGACACGTCTCCTGTCAGATCATCTTACATCCTGCCGTCACGTCTCCTGTCAGATCATCTTACATCCTGGCCGTCACGTCTCCTGTCAGAGCATCTTACATCCTGGCCGTCACGTCTCCTGTCAGAGCATCTTACATCCTGGCCGACACGTCTCCTGTCAGATCATCTTACATCCTGGCCGTCACGTCTCCTGTCAGATCATCTTACATCCTGGCCGTCACGTCTCCTGTCAGAGCATCTTAGAGCCTGGCCGACACGTCTCCTGTCAGATCATCAAAGATGATCACCAATTTCTATGTTCACTCATCCCAATTCCACTAAGTTCACAGAAAAACACCCATTATATAAACATTCACACAAAAATCACGTCCACCAACACCATATCATGTTTTACCAATATCTAAGAACACAATAACAAAGGCGATTATCCAATTTCTATGACCCCCACACAAAATAAATGTTAATCATAAGACATATGAAGACAAAATGCATTTTACCAAAACCACTAAATCATGTACACTTATACCATAACAATCTATAATGCAAAACATTACTCAATCAACATCCTTCCTATACTCATCCTAGTATTAACACCAAGGGATATTTTAACCCGACAGCCCCATCATGACGTTAGGAGCCAGAGTGTAGGTGGTGTTAAGAGTGGTGGAGGTTACTCTAGCTCCTAACGTCATGATGGGGCTGTCGGGTTAAAATATCCCTTGGTGTTAATACTAGGATGAGTATAGGAAGGATGTTGATTGAGTAGTGTTTTGCATTATAGATTGTTATGGTATAAGTGTACATGATTTAGTGGTTTTGGTAAAATGTATTTTGTCTTCATATGTCTTATGATTAACATTTTTTTGTGTGGGGGTCATATAAATTGGATAATCGCCTTTGTTATAGTGTTCTTAGATATTGGTAAAACATGATATGGTGTTGGTGGACGTGATTTTTGTGGAATGTTTATAAAATGGGTGTTTTTCTGTGAACTTAGTGGATTTTTTTATATTTTATTTAAAACAGACATTATACATACACACAAATCAATATGAACCTTATAAGCAGTACAGGATATTACAATAATACAACCAAACACCCATGTGTATTAACACACATGAATCTCGGCTTCAAAATGCCAAGTAAAAAAAAAGCGTACCATCCGAATACAATGAAACACGAATACAATGCAACACGAATACAATGAAACACGAATACAATGCAACACGAATACAATGCAACACGAATACAATGCAACATACTGACAATAAAGCACAAGACAATACAAAAATACATATCTTTGGCATCATGTACAATTCTAACTGCCAGTAATAACAACACATAATGTATTTAATATCACAATCGAGAACTATAAAAACATGACCCCCCCCCTCAACCCCACCTACCCCAAAAGAAATCTGCACACTAAATGTGCCTATTCCCATAACAAGCATGAAATTTTTTTTTTTTAATATTTTATGTAAACTAAATATACAAAATACACACATCAATATGACACCTTATAACAAATAAGGTTATCGCAAATACAAACCAACAACCGAATGTACAAATATCCGAAAACTATGGAAAAACATACAACGTTCTGACAATAAGCACTTAACAATATATAACTTATTTAAGCACCTCGTACGTTACTTACTGCCAAAGAAACACAAACACGTTATGTATTTAATAACACAATCCCATCTACCCTAAAGAGACCTACACAGTACCTTTTACTAATACATTCATCATGAGGAAACGTTTGGTAAAATATTTTTAATAATGTATATTATTATAACCAAATGTGAACATTGGAACCCACACTCTCACCACCTCACGTCATCATTGTGACTGACACAAAACATTGGGAAACATTTATGATAAAATGTTTAACTACATTGGCCATTCTTTCGTCTGTACACAACCTTGAACATTAATATACATAATATATGAACATTAATTTATACTGAAACGTACAACGTGATCAGTATACCGAGGGAATGACATGAATACATATAACCAGAATCATGATTTTTTTTTATTATATAAATATTATAAGCAGGAAAGAACAGACTATAACCAAACTATTATAGGTGAAACATCAGGTGTATACATCTATATGCATATATAAGTCCTCACATACACTTACGTATGCCAGCCCTTACCAGGTACCCCTGTGCCAGACAAACCCCCATTGCTTGCCCCTGACACCTTCCTACTATTCCCCCCCCCCCAGTCAAGGTCACCGATACATTCTCCAAACGCCCCATAACCCTCACCCCCCTCTCCCTCCCCCCTCTCATACTCGTGCATACCTCCTAATCAACACATACTCTAATCCAACCCTCCCCGGAGACCAACCCTTTCGTACCTTTCCCATCCCTCCCCCCCAATAACGTCCCCATTGTCAACTGCCTATACCCCACCGAAAACCCCCGCTCCCATGCCTGACCGTAAAGTCCTTGATTCCTGCATTTTGTTCTAAAGAACCGTGCTGCAAGAGCCCGGATTCTCCCCTCGCCCCGAACCTCCCTCATACCCCAAGTTACAAAAATATAATCCAAAACCAGATACATAACTGCACGCCTAACACCCTCAGGACTACCCGCAACATCTAAACTTAAAACCTGCAACACAGACAACCCCCCTCCCCCCACCTCCCTGATTATCCCACCGAACCACTCTCAAACCCTAGCCAAATCCTCACAAAAATATACAACATGAAAAGCTGTTTCCAAAATCAAACAGCGCTGGCATAACCCGTCCTTTATTAGACCCATAACGAAAAGTTGAGCTCTGGATGCCAATATATTATGCAGAAACTTAAACCCCGTTTCCCGCACCCTGGCCGGCAATTTTAACCTTTTTAACCAAAACCACGTAGCCCCCCAATCATACTTTGGATAAGCTGCCGCCCCCTGTATCTCCATCTCACCAGTTCCAACCCTATCAAGCACCTTAACCAGGTAACCGCGGTTCCGAGACTACTATGAGATGTCGCAAGAGTGCCTCACAAACCTGAAGATCCTTACCATGCCACCACCGCCGCTCTCCCTCATAACCCTGTCCACTCTCACCCCTCCCCTCCCTCCCATCGCCAAAAATTCCTGCCTCACGTAAATCCCCATCAATCGCCTCCTCAGAGGTATTAATCCCATACCTTCTCTTGCCACCCTAGTCATAACCACTTCCTCTCGCAACCAATGTCTTCCAAAACCCCAAATAAAACGCAAAACCCTCTTTTGCAGCCGCCGAATATCCTCTTCCATGAGAGGATAAACCGCAGCTATGAACCACAACTTACTGTAAACCAATGCATTTACCACAATGACCCTTTGCAAAAGAGTTATCTCCCCCGGCCTCCATCCTGCCATCCTACCCACAGCTGCCTCTATCACCGCAGAAGAATTAAACTCCCGTGCAACTTGCGGCACATTACAAAAAACAACACCACAAATTTTTATCCTATCCACTGTATTCCATGCAAACCTCTGTCCCAACGCCCCTCCCACCCAAGTTCCCACCTCTAACAACTTCGATTTTGCCCTATTTGCTCTCATCCCAGTAGCCAACCCAAAAATCTCTATCATCTTGTTAACAGTGCCCAGCCCCTCTAAGCTTCCCACCAAGATAGTGGTGTCATCAACATACCCGACGATACCCAGGGCACATTCTGGGTCCCCTCCCCTATTTCTCACACCCTCCTTCACCAATCTATAGAAGGGATCCTGCAGACATGCGAACAGGAGCTGCGACAAAGGACACCCCTGTCGCAGCCCCCGTCCCATGCCCACCACAGTCCCCACCCTCCCGTTCACCTGCACTCTCACCTGTGCCCTGCCATAAAGCGTCCCTACCCACCATACTACCTCCTCCCCAAACCCCTGTTTCAATAATATGCCCTGCAACATCTCCCTATTCACGCTGTCATAGGCAGTTTCCCAATCCAACCCCACGACTCCCCCCTCCCTCCCTACCTTCAACAAACCCTTTTATTCTACGGTGCCCCTCCCTCATACTACGTCCAGGAACTTCGTACTGCCCTCCCTCTAAAATATTATTTAATACCTTCTTCATACGATTCACCAAAATACGCGCAAAAATCTTATAGTCAGCACAGAGTAAAGTTATCGCTCTATATCCCTTTAATGTCCCACAACCCCGGCCCTTGGGTATTAAAACCACTATCCCTGTTCGCTGCTCTTCACTCATACTGCCCATTGACTTCATACCATTGAAAACCCTCACAAATACCTCTCGCAAAACCTCCCAATGAGTCACATAGAAGTCGCCCGAAATCCCGTCCAACCCCAGTGTCTTCCCAAGTTTCTGTCCCTGCACCGCCTGCCATACCTCTTCCTCAGTAATGCGTCCCTCCAAACCTTTCCTGTCCTCCTGACTAATCCTCTCTAAGATGCTACCTAAAACAAAACCACATGCCTCCTGACTATAAAACCCCTTCTGCAACTTTCTCTGAAACCATCTATCTGTAGAGCAACTCATGACCTCAGTGTTACGTATCACCTGGCCACTCCTATACCCATCTAAGTCCTCGTCCACTGTTAAGGACATAATCGTCATGCCCTTCCATCCTTCCCGAAACTTACGCAATACCATAGCTGAGGGTTTATCCCCCCATAAAACATCCTCCATTCCCCCTCTAACCCTAATGGCATGAAAATTTTCATTTTGAATCTCCCTTAATTGGCCCCGCAGTTCATCGATCTCATCCTGTGGGTACCTCCCCCACCCCTTATATCACTCCCGCAACTGCTCATCCAAATACCTCTGCTTCCCATACCTCAACTTCCCATCCTCAGACCCCATCCACATGTAAAATCCTCCTATTGCCACCTTCGCTCGTGTATCCCACCATTTCACAACATCCTCGAAACCATTACCCCCACCCCACAATCTTCCCCACCATTCCTCAAAAACCTCACAAAGTCCCTCACCTGCAGCAAACGCAAATTCAATTTCCAATAACTAGGATAAATCTTAACTGCACCCTCCCATCCTAACTCAACCAAAACACCTCTATGATCTGAAAAACCCATCTCCACACAGGTTTCACTGCCAACCTGTATATCCTGCGTTACATAAACCCGATCAAGCCACGCCGCGTATCCTCTCCATACAAAGGTGTGTTCCACGTTGCTATTTAAGCCAAAATCACAAGCTTTATAAAATCAATCATTTAACTATTTCATGGTACCCCTTCAGGAGCTCCTAATAATTCATAAATCTATGATAATAATAAAATAAAAATAACCAAAATATTAGTTATGTTCATAAGTTCTAGTCGTCACCAGGGTCCTCACATACTAGTGTTCAAGTTATCGACACAGTCATCATTCTCATATAAGCGTTCAACGGTCGTTAATGTGTTGGAAGCAAAGTTTTTGCTTAATTTTGTATTCCATCTGTTTTAATTTTTTAGAAATCCAGCACAAGGTAGAGGAGCGAGATACTCTCAAGTATTTTAATATTTCACACAATTTTTCAATTTTATGTACATGTTTTACCTGGCCACACTCCCACTGGACTATCTTTGCCAGTTTCCTGGAAGGTCGTGACATTAGTTGTAGTCCATATACATTAACCAAATATAAAAGATTATGTAGTAAACCATCGATAGTCAGGTCATGTTTGCCATCAAAGCAGCGGTCGAGGGATCCATGCTGGTATGTACAATTGATGGCACTCACTGAAACCTCCTCATTACTAACCTTGACGTATATATTTTACGTCCAGTCGTATGTGAACTACCAGCCTTGATTTACTGCCTTTTTTACTAGTTGTGACAAGGCCAAGGCTGTAGTCATGAGTACCTCATCCTCATAACGACGACTTTTCATAAAGTTTTGGAACGTGTGCTGGTTTGTGAGGTCTGGAGTGTGTACACTTTCAACACACAACTATTTTGAATTAGAGGAGAGAGATAATATATTGATGTTTAGTTGTGACTGAGCGTCCTCAGTGTCAGAGCGGACGTCATCATCTTGGACGCCGTATTCGACGTCGTCAGAGTGAACGCCGTCCTCGGCGTCGTCAGAGTGAACGTTATCCTCTGCATCTTCAGAGTGGACGCCATCCTCAGAGTGAACGCTATCCTCGGCGTCGTCATCGTGGACGCCGTCCTCGGCATAGTCATCGTGGACGATGTCCTTGGCGTCGTCAGAGTGAACGCCGTCCTCGGCGGCGTCAGAGTGGACGCCATTCTTAGTGTCGTAAAAGTGGACACCTTCCTCGTTGTCGCCAGAGTGGATACCGTCCTTGGTGTCGTCAGAACTGACACCATCCTCGGTGTCGTCAGAGCTGACATTGTAGTCGGTGTCGTCAGAGATTACATCATCCTCGTCTAAGTTGTCACCATCTTTGTCGTACGAGTGGGCTTTCAAACAATATGTTACCGACAACAACAACAAGTACAGTCCTACAATAGTTATCCCCAGCAATTACAAAACTTTCCACGGTGAGTTCATGCAAGAACAAAAACTGGCCTCCTTGAGTTGATGCAATGTTTAAACTAATTCATCAATTTCTTTCTGGAGACACCTTTAATAAAAGAGGCTGCTCACAATAGGAATATTAATCCATGAGGTAGAACATTTCTGTGAGGCCTCGCACCATACAGCATCCTTACCCCACATCCAATCATCTGTTGTTTATGTGTAGACCGATCTGTATAATAGATCACGCTTTAGCTGAAGACTATTTGAGTCAAGTTCAAGTATTACCTGAACGAGGATCAAAATCACAAGTCCCACAACAATCTTAACAAATCGACACATCATTAATAATCTTATGGGAAGCTTTTTTAAGAATGATTATTATTGTTACACAGCTTACGAAGTAAATGTTAATAAGCTTTGTCAGTTAATAAAGGTATATTGGAAAAAAGTACAGAGCTGCGTATTAGTGGTAGATGTTGTTAGTAGTAGTTGTGGTGGCAGTAGAAGGGGGTGGTAGTAGTAGTGATAGTGTTAGTAATGACAATGTTAGTAGTAGTGACAGTGTTAGTAGTAATGATAGTGGTAGTAGTAGTGGTAGTAGAGGGGTTTAAGTTAGTGGAAGTACCGGAAGTGGTAGTACCGGTAATGGTAATGTTGTGGTTGTGGTATCAGTAGAAATAGTGGTAGTAGAAGTAATGATAATAGTGGTGTTTGTGGTGATGGTAGCAGCAGCGATAGTAGCGATGGAAGTTGTGGTGGTGGTACTTACTCCAATACTCGTAGAAGGAAGTGTCTAAGATGGAGGGAAGTAGAAAACATGATGGGAAGTAGTTAAGATAAAGGGATGTGTCTAAGTGGGAGGGAAGTAGCTAAGATAATGGAGGAGGGAAGTAACTAAGATGCAGGGAAGTAGCTATGATGATGAAGGGAAGTAACTAAGATAGCGGAGAGAAGTAGCTAAGAATGAGGGAAGTAGATAAGATGATGGAAGGAAGTAGCTAAGATAATGAAGGGAAGCATTTAAAATAAAGGGAAGTAGCTAAGATGATGAAGGGAAGTAACTAAGAGGATGAAGGGCAGTATATGAGATATGGTGTGGAGGCCAAACTCCTGAGCTTCGATTGATAACATAACAAAAATTCCAAATGCAACATCAATGATAAAAGTAACATTCACAGACGGCCTGGCAATCTCATATTACCACATACATCCCCGTAATATAGAACCAGAACGCTTCGCCCACATCTCTCCCTGCTGGAACTGCTATTCTTACCTACATACAACGACCGAATGCACTATTAAGGACAAGAAGTTTTGCTCCAATTGCTGCAAGGAAGGTCATGATTTCAAAACCTGTCCCACCACCATTGCCACTCCTACCTGCCTCAACTGTAAGGGTACTCACCATACCCTTGCTGCTAAATGCCCTCTAAGAAAAGAAATCCTCACAAAAAAATTCAAAGACGAAGCAAAGAAAAACAGCCAAAAAACGCCGACTTTTGCCGCTATAACTAAACTACAATCTGACACCAAAAAAATTCTCCAAGCAACACAACAGTCTCCATCATCCTCAAACTCCATCTCTGCACTTCCTGACGCTGCCCCATCCAAGGTGCTGTACTGCATGATGTATGCACACCTTGCAAATGCTACAAACCCCGGCACCTTCAACAAGACAATCAACGAACTATTCAGTCTAAATAACATGCCAACTTTCGAATTTCCTGAATCTCCACCTTCGCAAGACCTACTCAAGATTATCCCAAACATCAACTTCACATCCATCTCTAGCAAAACTCCCGACCCTGAACCTGAACCCTGAACCTGAACCCACTTCAGAACCGTCATCACAGACAACAGTCACCTCTTAACAACCACAATCTCTCCAGCAAACCGCAAATTATCAAGATCCAGAACCCCAACCCTTACTCCACACAACTACAGAAGAAACAGAAGAACCACATGAATTTACTGATGAATCCTCCGACCAAATAGAAGAAAACAACGAAGAAAATATCGAAGAAAACACTACAGAAACAACTGAAGAAAACACCACCACTGACTGCACCACCTTCAAGAACATGACTCTATACACGACGCTGAAGAACTCATAGATCGCCTGCAAGAAGGAACAGCAAAATACATTACCGAACCACACTGCACAATGAACTATAGACAAATACTGCTTACAATCACAACCCAAGTGAAATCCACTCGAAAAATCAAACTTTACTACATGTCTAAGAGGGACTTCAAAAAATTAAAGACCGATGCTCCTGACGAAATTTATCAATATGTAAAAAAATATATAATCCGCCCCAAACAATAAAACAGATCAACTGCCACGACCAGAGTTCCCGTGCACCTGACGCCCAACTAATCCTTCCATAATCCAGCCACCTAACAACAAGTCAAAGAGCACTGCAACCACCCTGCTCTCCCGACTCTGCCCTCACCGAGCCCCCTCACCTGACGCCAAGCCAGTCATGACCTAGTCATATGTCAACAAGCCAGCGAGCACTGCACACACCCTGTCTGCGTTTCTGCCATCATTCATCGCCTCACAACGCCACACAGCTGGGTTTAGCCCTGGCTCTTTATCTCCGACTCAAGATCTTCCTCTCATCATCTATTCTTCGTCTGTCCACCCTTCACACTCGCCCTAATAAGGGCTCTTACCTGAGAGTATTCAGTTCAGTGGAGGCTCTCTCTCAGCGAACCTTGGTGTGGAGGCTCTCTCTCAGTGAACCTTGGTGTGGAGGCTGTCTCTCAGTGAACCTTGGTGTGGAGGCTCTCAGTGAACCTTGGTGTGGAGGCTCTCAGTGAACCTTGGTGTGGAGGCTCTCAGTGAACCTTGGTGTGGAGGCTCTCTCTCAGTGAACCTTGGTGTGGAGGCAGTCTCTCAGTGAACCTTGGTGTGGAGGCTCTCTCTCAGTGAACCTTGGTGTGGAGGCAGTCTCTCAGTGAACCTTGGTGTGGAGGCAGTCTCTCAGTGAACCTTGGTGTGGAGGCTGTCTCTCAGTGAACCTTGGTGTGGAGGCTCTCACTGGCGCAACTAATCTTCTGTAGTCAACCACCTAACAGCAAGTCAAGGAGCTGCAACACCCTGCTCTCCCGAATCTGCCCTCACCGAGCCCCCTCACCTGACGCCAAGCCAGTCGCGGCTGATCGCATGTCAACAAGCCAGCAGCACTGCACACACCCTGTCTGCGTTTCTGCCATCATTCATCGCCTCACCAACGCCACACAGCTGGGTTTAGCCCTGAGCTCTTTATCTCCGACTCAAGATCTTCTCTCATCATCTATTCTTCGTCTGTCCACCTTCACTCAACCTATGGGGCTCTTACCTGAGTATTCAGTTCAGTGGAGGCTCTCTCTCAGCGAACAGCAGTGTGGAGGCTCTCCTGCTCAGTGAACCTTGGTGTGGAGGCTGTCTCTCAGT